>VYZV01000831.1:12436-29920 GCA_013401275.1 Pandion haliaetus | reverse complement strand
TTCTTCAGAGTTCTGTCAGCCCGAAAGTTTGGGAACTAATATAATGACAGTAGTTAAACTTCTACACTGCTATTATGAGTGCCCTCCTACTAGTTCTGCTAACAAAATTCATCACCAAATATAATGGAAGCCTTCTCCAAAACAAGACAAAGGTACGGTAATGAGCTAGGCAGCAAGCAGGGGCTCTGCTCTCTGCGTAAGGCTAGTCAGTGTAAATCTTTTGGGCACTAAAGGTGTTTTTTTTCCAAGGCTGGACAATGACAACAACATTTATACAAAGCATGAGAATTCATGAATGTCTGGCAGTATTATCTCTGCAATGCAAACAAGACTATCTGTTTTTCACTCTACATTTTCAATTCAGTACCAGCTGGATTCTGCAAAAACATGGGTTAGTTCTGATACACCAAATAACCGACTCATCCCAGTCAGATCCCACAACTGAAGCATATCGGAAGTAGCACCAGCTGTTACTAAACACTCTTCTCCTTAGCTACAGAATGAATAACAAAATCGCCTCAACCTCACATGCCTATCCTGAGGCAGATACAAAAGAAAAGATACTAAAAGCAAGTACTAACAACAGTGGTGGAGAAAAAGAGTGCTACACAAGATTATTTCTCTGGGGTAAACCTTAGGCATTGTAATACTTCATCTAAGCCTATACTCTTTCAAAAGTCTGTCCATATTTACATGGGCTTGTATTTTTTGGACCCAGGCAGTGTGCTAGAAGGGTAGTTTCCACCACTGCTGACATTTAGCATCTTTATAAAAGTTAATGTATTAGTTACTAGCCAGCGAGGTACAGGAGAGCATCTACCTCAAGAGCAGGCTGCAGCACCATGCAAGTTGGCAGCTGGTCTGGATCCCTCCAGTTGCAGTGGGAACAAGTCGTCTGTACATACAGGCAGGAAACCTAATGCCAACTGATCTGCAACCACAGCATCTTCATCGTCTCACTATAAGCAAGATTTCCTACCATGACCAACCAAGAAAGACCAAACGATGAGCTGGCTGTTGACAAAGGACAGCTGTTGGCTAAAACAACTCCTATCACCATTTTCTTTCTGCTGCCAAAGCCACCTGGCTATGGAGTCAGAGGTACAACAATGTTCAGCTCAGCTTTGCGAACTGCTGTGACAAAAAGCATCAAGTCCAAGAAGAGCTGGGAGCACCTCAGGAGAGGAAGGCTGCATGCAAGTGCATTAATAAAAGGAAGATAAGTCTTTCATCACAGACCCGTGGCAAAACACATTTGTACAGACACCAACCATCATCCCGCAAGTACACACATACAGAAAGTGCAAGAATTGCCTAATACGTCCACTGAAAGTCACGGTGACAGAATGTATCTTATTTATGCCTGGCTTCAAAATCCTGAATAAGAAGTAGCTACACAGTCTCAAAAAGTACACATCAAGTACCAATAAAAGGTACCGCCCATAAGCTTCATGGATGGGACTAGAGTTGGGACTATTTGCTGCTTGCTAGAAAAACAAACAGAAAAATGAGCTCTGAAACATGCCTCAGCAAAGAAAAACCCAGAAGTACAGAGCAAGATGAGAAACATGGCTGGCAGGTTAAACCCCCCTGAAGTCCGACCGTAAACAAATTCAATTGGGCTTATGGTTTTCTGTAGCATAGTGTATTTTGCTATCATACTTCATGTGGCAAGGCCACTCGTAGGCAGCACAGGGAAATCCACAGGAGAGACTTGTCTTGCTACCGAGACACAGTCAAGGTTAACTGTCGTGGCACCGCACGGTGGTGTGCTCAACCGAGAGGAACGGAGGCTGCACTGCCAGGGTGCTCAGGGCGAGAGGAGAACCGGCAGCCTCCTTTGGGATGGCACAGGGAGAAGGAGTGCTGGAGCCCACCACCTCTACAAAGGGCCTCAGAATGGCATCTCCATGTGAATGTGAGTGTTTTGACTAAAATCACCACTATGCTCCCCAGTCCTGCCCCTCACTATTGGACAGGGTAGAAACGCTGCAGGCTACACACTGCAAAGAACCTGTCACTGCAAAATACTGAACATTTGTGAGTGCTAAATATTTTGCAAAGTGAGACGTGGCTGAGGAGGCTACAGTTTCCTTCACCTCCACGCTCCACTCCTGAAGGGAAAAAAATTAGAAAAATAACAATACCTGTCCTATCCTAAGCATGCTCACACTTCCTCTTTCTCTTGGTGTTTTTAAAGATGGTAAACAATTGTTTTGATTGTTTCTTCATCTCCTTCCTTAAATCTTCAGAAAATGCCAGTTTAGACATATTTTTCTTCTCCAAGCCTAGAGGCTTTACTACAGCTTCTGGAAGGACTGCTTGAGAAATACTTGACTTGCTGTTAATTAAATGCCAAATCCTGGCTGGCTGTTGTTAACTTTCTATAACTTTCAACAGGTAGCTGAAGCATATCTGTTCCTTTACATCAGCAGGTATTAGTAATATTCAGTTGGATGAAGCTTGCTCTTTCCTATTGCATTTAATTTATGAAGTAGCTTTTGGGGAATAGAGGTAAGAAATCCTAGTTCCTGCTCTCTGTGTTTAGTACCTTTACGAAATTTGCCCAACTAACAGAATCATTGAAAAGTGAATACTAAATAATGGCTTAGATATAAAAATACTTATTGTCAAAGTAAGCGAGTTTATCAGCATACCTACACATAAGCAGTTACTGAACTATTTGTAGGAAAAAATACTATTCGATCTGCACTCAAATCTTTATGTATGTTTCATATGAAACCTGCCTATTTTAGAGATTCCTCACTTTACAAAAAGTATTCTCTGCTCCCCAATTTTTACAAGATATTCTTTTAAAATAAAAAGCAGAACAGTTACAAAGCATCTGCTTGTGTAAAAAGAGTGATTCAGCAGGAAACATGTACTTTAAACACCCTTCACAAGAAAGAGCTTATTCACGCAGGGACAGTTGGCAGGGATACCTCAGTCTCCACTTGAATGCTCTTTTCCCAGCTTGTGTTGAAGGGATTCAGATGCCTAGGAGGACGCTAATCACCATTTTCATAGGCTGTGGAAAGCCAGGTCTGGTTCAGAATCGCAAGTGCTTGTACCAAAGCTCTCCCAGTGAAAAGCAAAGGGCTATCAGTTAATGTTCAACAGAAACTGGCAAATCTGCTGTGCTCACTGAGCAACGTGGTCAGGTATGAATTCGAAGCGTATACATAAAATAATGTAGTAAGTATGGTTGTTCAAAGTTCAGCTGCAGCATTTAAGGCACAGTACACTAAAGGGAAGAAGGCAGAGAGCACCTAACACATGAAATATTTTAGCCAATTCTAATCCTTCCACAATTTCTGCTCATGTTAAATATGTATTAAACCAAGCTTTGTTGCAAGCCTGCCAGTTTTCCTTAAAAGTCTTGTGAAACACAGGAACCAAAGCTTTAGATCTGCTAGTCAGTATAAGCTGAGGTCAGCAAGTGATATTGTACATAACTGGAAGCAAAATTTGCAATGGTCTTTTGCAAATATCTTTACCATCAACGTAATCAAGACGTACCACCAACCAGATCACTTATTAAATGCAAGCAGTGGTCCTGCAAGTTACTTCTGGATACAGGTTTACTCTTTTCATCAAAGCCAGCGCCAGCAAAGCTTAAATAGGAAGTAATGGATAACACAGTTTAGTGTAAGAGTAAAAGAGCAAACAGCTGCCAGAGAACTTAAAAAACCACTTTATGTTAATAATCTAGTCCTCCTATTTATTGTGTAACTAATATGACTGTATGGGAGCTAGTTCAGACCATGTCACAACTCCCTCTGAAGCTGTTCATATTATATTTTTCTATGTACTATGCATTAATCAGTTACTGGAATATGTGGCAGCTCTTAAAATACTTGTACTTCCAGGTTCTTGGACAAGAATGTGTATTTCATATGCTATGAAAGAGCGTATGAAAGAGCGTCCAAGCTCACACTTGGACAGAACAAACACACAAGACATGACATAACATCGCGCTTATGGTCACTTTCATTTTCAAGAAGATACCGAAGCAGCAGGTATCATGCCTGTAAGGCATGTTACTTCCCTCCAACACTGCAAAAAGACACAAGTGCTACAGCCCAGTGCAGCATCAAAAGCCAATTCTGGGCATTCAGTTTTCAGTTCTTAATCCACGCCACTAATGTAACAGCGTTTCATGGTCACAAGGGTAGGCAAGATTAATAATGTGCTAAATACCTACTTCAGCAGTAAAATCAGAAAGATTCTAGAAATACTGGATTTGATCTCTGTCAGTCAGCTGACGTAGGACAAAATCCCAAACAATTTGTGGGTGCAGAAGTGATCGTTATTTCAGAAACTATTGGGAAAACCACTAACAGGATCCTTCTTTATAAACAGGCCTTAAACAGCCAGTACCTCTACAAAAAGCATCCTCTTTAAAGATAGCTGTTTCATAAATTAATTTGGACTGGTTTGCATACAGACATTTGTCTCAAAGTAGCTGAGGCAGAGCCACACATCAGGTGACGCTGTATGGATTCTTCTGCAGTACTACAATATTGATAGAGGAAAAGGAGGATCTGAAAATGAAGTATTACTCGATAAGGAAAATGTCAGGCTACAAAGTTAGCATTTTGCCCTCAAAATGCAATACTACCTATCTCTTCAATAAACGTTCAGATTTCATAAGCAGCAGCCTCACATACTCTCACACCAATGCATGAACTTAGACCTCACAGGATGCATTCCCCCGTAAAAATCCCTTGATTAAAGGGGGGCACTTACAAATAGGTTCAGAAGAAGTCACCTATATAGATCTGCTCCAGGGTTTGCGCATCCCAAGGTAGGTGAAATTAATGTAACAGTACCATTCTAATACGAATGAAAAATGGAATTTATAAACTCTGTTTTGTAAGCATGCAAGCATGCCACAACACACTGCCTGTGCTACGAGAAGTTTTAGATTGGATAATGTGGCAACCTGTTACCTCCAATTGAAAGCAAAGCTTTAAAAGAACTGGAAGACTTGGGGAGGGGAGTAAACTAAAATACAATCCTTATTACATTCTGGGACTTGTTTATGAAACTTAAATAGTCTTGAGGATCTACAAGTCATGAAATTCTAGTCTTGCTGCCCTTGGCAAACAGAAGCAGCTGGATTTTAAAAGGAAAACTTGAAATATTTACCAAATATGGCATGCTTAAGTAACAAGTTTACAAACTTTTTTATTTCCATAGCCTTGTGCTGACTGCAATACTATTAGCTGTTGCACTGAAGAAACATTTGAAGATGACCTTCAAGGACTTGGTTCCAAATTAAGCCATCACGAACCCTGAGGGAAAGGGGGTTCACTGGTTAAGACAGCACTCTCTATCATTAATTATTTCAATGCCATAAATATAAAGCTCAGCTAAAAAGTCCCTGCTGTAATGGTAACTGTCTTTTTTTAGGTATCTGAACAGATAGATATTGGCAAAGAAAGGCTTTTAAGATTTATTTTACAATGTCTAGTTCAGGACTTTTTTTCCCAGAATGAGCTGATTTCTGTCACGCAAAGCAAATAAACATACTTTTCTTTCCTCCTAAAATTAAGCCAGAGGCCTGAACCCTTCTTATAGCAATCAAAGATTTCTCAAATGCAACTTTAACATTACAAATGTTGAATTCAATTTCAGTACTTCCCTCCTGCCCCTTCCTAAAACCAGGAGAATGTACTTGCCACCCAAGCTAGCAATTGCAGCTTGGGCTACAAGGCATGAGATGCACCACGAGTTCTTCATGGTCTTCACCCATAGCTCACAGGACAGTTGTGACAAAAAACTATTTTTCAGCNTAGATGGGAAGGAGAAACAGCAAAATGGAGGTAAAACTATCTCTGCATATGGAGCGCCCTGGCTTTTCGTCGAGGAGCCTGGATTCCCACCCACCATTCCTTACCTTGGTGATTCAGGGAGATGCGGTTAGATGGTTCTTGGAAACCTGGTTCCACCAGATCCCGCCGACCATGAGCTGAAGTCTGATCTACATTGTCCTAAAAACAGAAGAGCAGGAAATCTTATCAAAACCAGGCATTCTGTACTCCCTATAAGCTACACTGCACAGAGCCAAACCACTGATACAAGAGAAAAAAAAAAATCCCTGCCCTACCTCTGAAAGGAGGAACCAATGTCAGGGGAGGGGGGGTATCATAGGGGGACACCAGATTATCACATTAATACAGGTGACATGAATGCAGAAGCAATAACTATGCCGTTGGCTCATCTGTACATCAGTTTTGATTTCAAACTGGGAAACAGTGATGTAAATGCACTTCTTAGTTTAACAAAAGTTTCTTCTTACATCAAATTATGTGGAGGCTTGGGGCTTTGTTTTCTTTAATTCCAAGTCTGTGGCTTAGGGGTTTGTAACTAATTAACTGGACTGAAACAGATTCAGTAGTGAACTACCAAACCTCAAGAGGAATCAGAAGTTCAGTTTAGATAAACATCCATGGCTCTGGATGCCAACCTTTTTTTTTTTTTTTTTTTTTCCTTCGTAATAGAACTCTCACAAGATCAGGTTTCAAGAAGTTTTAACATGAACTGAATTTGGCTAAAGCTAAAATACCACTGTTTCTCACAGAACTTGCCAAAAAAGACAACTAGGAGAAAGCAGGAAAATTGAGATATAATAAGGAAAGCAAGATAAGTCACACTGAGTTTTAGAAGTATAAGGAGGAAATTTAGAGCAGGTACACAGTTTTACAAAGTTGGCGTACCTTTGCATATATCTGAAAAACAAAAGAAAGTGCATGAAGTTGACTACATTAATATATCACTGCCCATAAACCCTGTAGCAGTGATATACGTGACTGAATACATGTTCCTGCCCAAAGTGTGGGATAAATACACAACAGCATGATCCACATTTATGTCAAAACACAGGAACCACCTTCACAGCAAA
The DNA here is from genome assembly GCA_013401275.1 of Pandion haliaetus. Classification (NCBI taxonomy): domain Eukaryota; kingdom Metazoa; phylum Chordata; class Aves; order Accipitriformes; family Pandionidae; genus Pandion; species Pandion haliaetus. The sequence continues at coordinate 23,013 of VYZV01000831.1, read as the reverse complement.
TGACATGCACGCAGTGAGTGGCAATTAAACTGTGCAACTGTGAGCTCTCAGCCCAACATTTCCAGCTTACAGAACATAAGCCAATGCTCAAGAACATAATGGATGTAGTGTTTGGGTGTAAGAACTGTATATATAGTTATACAGGATATGAAATAAATTATATTATCTCTTATTCAGAGAGACTGTCTCAAACAGCAGAAACTTGAGCGCCTTCACCATCAGGGATCAATTCAGGAGCCCACAGACATTTATAAGACAAGAACTGCCAACAGTGGTATGACTAAGGGAGGTTTTTACAAGTAAACAATATATGGTAAGATACACATGGCATCCATCTTTCTATGCCAGATACAACTGAGACCGCTCAGCCTTCTGCCTCCATACTGGCCACTTCCCCTTATAGCTCTTTACATCCTTGCCACTGATTTCTGTGACACTGGCTATTGTTTCATGAGCCACATCTAGCTAATCTCACAAGTTTTTTTTAGTTGCTTCTTAAGAATCAAGGAAAAAAAAAACCTGACCTCCTGTCAGCATGACTCTATTTGTTTTTACTTTCTTGAAACATGGCAATATTTGTTAGCTCTTTCACTAGAGCTAACTGAATACATGTTAGAACAAGCAACTCATAAGCTCCTGTTTCTGTCAAATCCCTTGGAATCGCATCCTAGCATTATTACCACTTTGGAAGTGCTAGTTCACTGGATGTATCTCATTTTCTCTGGGATACCACACAGCCAGCGCCGACCTGGCCCACAACGTCTCAATTTTAAATTCAGGCAGGAAATTTGGGACTTGCAACACGAGAAGGCCACTGCAGGAAGCAGAAAGCAAATACAAAATTAAGAGTCTACTCCCCCAAAAGTTTAGTGTAGTTCTTTCAAAGGCTCCAAGGACAACAGGAGGGAGGAGATGTTTATCTAGGAGAAGTTTCAGTCAAAACTTAAAGGTGAAGTCGATTGCTCTTCAGTTATTTCAAACCTAGTACAAAGGCTGAGAGGTGAACGTCACAGGCATGAAGAACAAAGCAGCAGAACATCCTTCCTCCTAGTGCAGAGCTTTCCTTGTGCGTTTCCCCCATGCAATTCAACATCAGGTATTTTTATCGCGCAGGTAAAACCCCACTGACGCAGTTTAGCAGCGTTAGTTCCACTTCCCAGGAACAAGTCCTGACATCCGACGTGTGGATGCAGTTGTGTATTGCCTTTCGGCTGGGAAGAGCAATAGGGCATCCCAACAGTAACAAAAGGTGGAACAGAAAAACCAGTTATAAGCTATTTGTTACACACCTAAATGTGTTTTCAGTTATCCCAAGATGTAAAAGTCCCTAGTGGAAGGCAAGATTTGTGCAGTACTATGTAGTAACAGAGGATGAAAGGTGGCCAAAATGCATCTCTACGTTTGGGTTTCCCACAGCAGTAACGCATGAACACTTAACTGAGAAGACCTTATTTCAGGCTTACAAGCTGCTGCAAGCCCATAACTTTTCAATTAAAGCAGGTTGTTTTTTTTTTATTTAACTAGCAATTGCCAATAATTTACAGGAATAAGATTCATCCTCTCTGAAATCACCTTACAGCTGTACCAGACAATGCTGAGAACCACAGGCCTCATTCACAAAGCTTAAGCCAAAGTCATGGTAAGGTATACCAAAGTTTTCAGAAGCAGAAGTTTCAATGAGTAAAGATCGCCGGTGCTGCTCTTACAAAGCTGATGCCCCTGCCTGTTTCTTCAGGTGCAAACCCCTGCCCAGAAGGTCTGCAGACTTCTCCTGCAGCTTGAGCAAAGCATGGAACCAAAGGCTTTCTCCGGGCACGGAGGGCCAGCAGAACCCAGGTGCTAAAGTAAAGCACCAGACGTGCATAAACAAAACCACACCTGTTAAAGCAATGCAGGCAGCAGAGGAGAAAAGGTAAGGGCGGTGCAATTTAAAGACCTCAGGGTAGTTTCACATGACCCTCCAGAATCTGTTTGTGTCTGTTGTGCACAAACAGTGGCACTTGGCCAGCTGCAGCAGAGATCAGACAGACACTGGAACAAGGTTAAAAGAAGAAAGGGGGGGGGAAGTTATATAATTGCTCTGTGCCAGTGGCCTCGGTGTTGGGCTCCAGCTCAGGGCCGTGGCCGAGGCCCTCAGCAAGGTGGGCACCTGCTTTGGTCCATCACCATCCCCCCTGCTGCCGCTGAAACCAGGCTCCTGGTAAGTCATGTGTTTGCTCCATGTTTTAATCCCCAGCTTTCCCTCCTCTTCCAATAAATGCTCTCAATATGAAATTAAAGCATGTTACTTAACTTACTGTACCATCCAGCTATTATAGTATTTTTAGAAGCTAGCTGAGCATTAGCCCTCGCTGACTTGTTTGCATGTACTATTTTCTCTGTCAGTCAGCATCTGCGACCAAGGATGATTTAATCGAGCAACTAGCAAGAGTGCTAGAAGGATCTGAAGCAGTGTTAATTTTTTACAGTCTGTTAAAGCATTAGCATTTCATATAGCCAAACACACCATCCTTACAGGTTAGATTTCAGTGTCCTTTTGCAAACCTCCCTTGCATGACGCAAAATGCAACATGCTTGTATCACATTAAGAGCCAAAGTCCACTCATAGACAGTATTATCTCTACGTATCAGTAACCAGGACAATCTGGATTTATTTTTCAATCTATAACCAAGCCTTTCAAGTTGCACTCCTTCCACTATGACATACAGTGTTTGCTGCTGTTTGTGCTAGCATGATAAACATTTCAGTTATCAAAGAAAACATGAAATCTGGTGTTCTAATCAGAGAATCAGACAGCCATATACTATTGCAGGCCTGCTGTCTGCACATGTGCTCTTTAATCGCTTCTTGGGCTCCAAGTGCTACAGTTCCCACCTGCGGTTCAGCTCGTAAGAATGTTTATCAGTAGGAGACAGCATTCTTAGGCTGACCAGCATGTTGCTACTACTCTATTGCTGCTTCTCTCAGCAAAGGTTATCCAGTCAGTCGTTTAGGATAACCTTACAGGTAAATAGGGCTTAGAGGTGGGAGGAAGCAGATCCCAAAGTACAAATAACAAAGTATCATCTATACTTCCCTTCTTTCTTTCTTTGCAAAGAAAGGACCGGACGTTAGCAGAGACAGAGTAGCTTTCTCTAGGGGTCTGGAAATCCCCTTTTACTGAAGGCTTCAACTTTTTCTATCTTCAGCAGCCACTGGAAGTTTACGAGATGAAGGAAGGCTACAAGTGGCAGCACAGCTTCTCGGAAGCTCCTGGGAGCATGGCCAGACCGAGGACGTCCAGACCACCAAGACGACAGTCCCTGGTTTTGGATTTACTGTAGCTGTCTGCAAACCCACACAGCCATGCCCCTGAACAAAAGGTTCAATTGAGCAAGAGTCACGCGTACTCATGCCAGCAGCCCCACAGCGACAAATTAAGATCATGACATACTTCTGATGTTTGTACACCGTCCAGCACAACAGAAAGTCAAGTCAGACGTGCTGATGGGCCCCACTGTGGTTTAGGAGACTTATCGAGGCAGATACGCCTCAGTTTGCACAGAGGCACTCCTGTCGCGCCAGGAGCTCACTGCCTACCTGGTGGTGCCGCTTTATCACACCAAGGGAGGTGTCTTAGAACTAGTTGAGCATAAAGAGAAAATTAGCTAAGTCATTACTTGAGCCACCATAACTTTACTCTGTTCAGGAAACTTGTGTAAAGCAAAATGAAGTACCTGCTGCTAACACGGACTGAGGAAACTATTGCAAAGCGTTCACCTGTAAGTGGTTTGCAAAAAAAGCAATTATTAAAATTCACTGAAGAGGTGTCCAGCAGGGGCTGTGAAAGAGTGGACACAGCTCGAGGCTTCATAAGCAGGAAGTAGATACTTTTGAGAAATTACACACTCTCTTTGTATCTGCAACTTGTTGCTCTCATACGAAGGACATGGAGGTAGATGAACATCTCTTTATCTGACCCAGTACTGCCATTCTTAACATGTTTCTGGAGTTTCCTTAGGCAATAAACAGATTAGGCAGCATTTCTTCTGAGGACTGCTTCGTATGATCCTTCACTTCCCAAACAAAAGACCATTTGCATTTATGTAAAGTAACCTTCTGCATTGCTTTCTAAACTATGCTGCTTCTTTATACCATGATTTTGCAGCTTTGGTTTACTTCAAGCATCAAATGTACAAGGAGGAGAATAGACTCAATTACTTGCGCCAAGGAGCCAGCTATTAAACTAAGTAAACTTTCCTATAGTTTACTGGCATCCACAGCCATCCACAGAGTTTCTGTTCTGTCACTCAATTTTTCTCCTAGCCCTGTGAAGGCAAACACATAGGCTATTACAGGAAGAAATCCACCTGACAGATCCAGACCAATGTTCAAGCTCTAATCGAAACTTCACAGCTAGATCAATTAGTAATGCATAGGACACTCCTTTCTCAAAAGATTTAAGTCACCGGCCGCCTTAGTGGCTAAATACAGCAGCACAGTCCCCTATCAGATAGCTGTTTGGTACAACATATTTTCAGCCTGCTGACACCCCAGAGATTGAGGAAATTTGTCCCAAGTACAGTGATGAGGGAAGAGCACGTCTCTTGGGTTTGTCCAAAGTCACTGCTTTGCAAATGATTTCAGGTTTACTCAAACACAGTTCATATTTTTTACTGTCTTCTAAAGCTTCAATCACATCTTCCCTGAGCCAGTGCTTAACATGTCATAGAAATAAAGAAAAAACAGGCTTTGCACACCAGGCAAAAAACTTCAAAGCACATTCTCAGACAACCCACATATTATGTAATTAAAGACCTGTAACTAGGTTTCCTGCCTCTTAACTATAGTCATTTGACTAGGTAAAAGCCAAGTGAAAGGCTCAATAAGTCAACAGAGTAACCGTGAACCTAGAATTTTAGCATTCCCATTGCTAAGAGAGCTTGTACAAACAAGGGCTTAAAATAAAGCCACTTAGCTTTGTCAAAAGTTGGTCTCTCTCTCCTGAAGTAGCAAAGCCACTAACTGCAGGAATCCTTCTGATTTTACAGTACTGGCTATCAAGACTGAGAGTGATAACCCTAGAGATCAGGGACAAACAAATGCAGCTTGGGATTACGGGAGTAGCAAAAGCAGCAGTACATTCCTCCTGACACACCACAGTACGTATGATCCTCGGTGCTGCAAATCACCAAAACCATGCGATAACCTGACAGGGCGCGCAGACCTGTTGCTATCCACGCATTCATACGATCCTCAGCAAGACTTACCAGCCCACCATACAACATACACAACAGCTACAAGAAACACAACATACCAGAACTAGCAAAGAAAGAAGGAAAATGAGAGAGACTGACAGACCTGCGTCCGTGGTCTACGTCTCTGCAGCAGCAGGGAATTTGTTAAATGAATCACAGGAATTATATTACATCCCATGATACAGGGGAAGGCAGAAAGTGTTGCCAGTTTGACCTTGGAGGAACTTCCCTCTCGACCCCCGTCTGGGTTTCAGTAACCCACTGACCAGAAAGTCCTTTAATTCAGCAAAAAACTGGGGTTTTGGACCCTGTTGTCAACACCAAAAGCCCATACTGTGTGCCCCAAGTCAGTGAAGGGTTTCTTCTCCTACACCAAGGAAAAAAAAGCTTTCTTAAATACATGGACTGATATGATTATACAATACACTGCTATAGCTAAGCCAGAAAGGTGTTTTTCTGAAGGTGTTTCAGATTTATTTTAAGGACTGTTACCAGTTATGTGATTGTCATTACCTGTACTGCAGCTGCTATCAGGGCAGTATTGTTTCACACCAAAAACTGCTATTAGCTACTAGCCAGCTTCTTTTTTTCAAAGAAGTGGTGCTTTGGCCCCACAGGAAATAAATAAATAAATCTAATCTGGCAAGGGCTGGACCATGATTAGCAACCTCCAGCAATATCTGGTAGCAGCAGTTTATTCATAAAAGGCTTTTCTCCAGTAAGGCAGGAGTGAGCATACCATGTTAGCTGACAGCTTCAGCAATACATTTTTACAGCACGCATAGGTGCTAGCATTACAGATTGAGCTTCTCTAGGCTGGCCTTTGCAAAATTGGCATTAGCAGGGTTTTCAACACTACTGAAACCAGAATTTGGTAAGAACTACATCAAATTATATTTCTCTCACTAGATGCAGTCCTCTCTTAGTAGAAACTAACCGCTTCTGCAAGAATTTAGCTGTCTCCTGTACTCTGCACAGAGAAAATGGATAGTGTGTGTATTCCACAGTGTGCACTTTTTGGAGCAGACTGCCATTTATTATGGTAGAAGAAAATTCAATGCATCATGGTTGCTGTCTTTTAATCAGCTAGCAAGGAGGAAATCCAACTGACAGGCTTAGAAATGCTAAAAGCTTTGTTCTATTTTTAATGAGACTAAAACCACCATGGCTGTTAAGAGATGGTTTACATAGTTTACAGCTAAAATCAAGTCTTGAAATACAGAGAAAAAACAAACGCACAAGGTTCTCTGTGAAAGGAATCACTTCTTAGGGCTGTCTTCAGCTAGAAGGCACGTACAAAAATGAAGCAGTTACTTTCTGATCAAGTGTCTTTTTGCTTCTTTTTTTAAAACATAAACTAGGTTCCTTTTCATGTCTAACAAAACACCACTGAAGAAATGAAGTTTATATTAGCAAATTCTTCACAGTAGAAAATTACACACTTATATGGAAACTCTGTTTCTACTGCTAGTGCCCATAGAGCCTGATAATGTTATCTTTAGCTTGTACTTAATCGTAAGTTAGCCTTACCTCCAAAGCAAGTCATTCTCACTGGCAAGGGACTGCCACTGACAAAGCTACCGAAACCCTAATTTACTGCATGTTCCAAGCTCTTTGGTTTTGGTCAATACTGACTGAATCAATAAAGTCCCCGAAAAAAAATGTTTTCTATGAGAGAGAATTGTATTTACCAATAGGAATTAAACAGAAAAAATTGATTTTGTTACCCTGAGAAAGTATAAACTAAAGTAATATGTCATATTCCTCTTCTTTTTAAAGAGGCTTTTCAGTGAGATTTTGCATCATTCTCTTATCAAAGAACTGATACTTAATAGACTACACTATTTAAATTGAGTTAAAGCACAGCAAGGCTCTAGTGAATTTAGCAATCCATAGGTGTTAACAACCATACTAGATGGTGCTCACACAATCTAATGGAGTAATGCAACCCATAATGATGTGTTGTTGCTCCTAAACCCTTTATCTATTCTAGAATCCTTACCAGGGTCATTTTCTATGTTTTGTCCAAGTTTCTGAAGTGCATAGTCAGACTATTTTCCTTCCTCACCAGAAAGATGAAAAGAAATATAACAGGAATATTTGTACCCAGGTGCTATGGGAAATTTCAGCATTTCACACACCTGCTAACACGCTTGTCCATTCTGAGAAAGTGCCTTCAAAATTTCCTTTTAGCTTGCACTAGAGAAATAAAAAATCTTCACATGTTCTTCATGTTCTTTTTTTGGGGAATACACAGAAAGCAGGTACAGGATATTTGATCCTTTTCAACCCACTGCCTTCCCCACGCTCAGACCTGTGAAATACAAGGTAGTTCGTCTGTTCTACTTAGCATCAAATATACTAGAGTTCCAGTTATAGCAGAGCGGTTGGCCAGCTGCTTCCAAGAGCACTGGCTTTGGGAGTCAGGTTTTGACAGCACCCCTGCACCAAGTGGACGGGAGACATTCTGCAAACCGCCTCGGACAGTCTGTCCCAGTGGAGGCTAATGATGCCCTGCATTAACCTTGGAAGGCTCAATGCTTGAAAGGATGACCTGGTGGACTCTGGTATCTGGCACTGCAGCAACACATTTGTGTGTCTCAGGCCAGGAGAGGGAGGAGAGAACAGAGGATGCTACCTAGGTTGCAGGAACCCCTATTTCCATACAAGTACATTCTCTTTAAGAATAGATATTCAAATCTCTACATTTTGGAAAGCAGCAACCACAGCCAGAAAACCTAAAGTACATTTAAGTCTATGCACCCTTATAGCTTTGCAGCCCTGAAAACTCAAGACTGATGAAACTCTAACTAAGGAATGAAAGTGGCATGAAACACAGAGCAAAGGAATTTATCCATCTGAATGTGGGTCTGCTTTCTTAAAGGCAATAGTGCTATCCCCTTTTGTCTCCTTGATGGTTCAGGTTCAAACTGAGGGTTTGAACGGCCGATAGTTGAAGATGATTATTCACAACCCTTGACAGAGCTGATAAAATGATAAACCTTCCGTGGGGCAAGAGCCACTGTGCTCACACAGACCATTAAAATTCACCGGATGCCTGTGAGCAAAGTAACTCTTAGATTGCTAATGAAATTGTTCTTCAGGTCTTCAAACTGAAAATCTGATGAATTTCAAGCGTCATGTTGAACAACTTCATCCAGGACTACTTTGCTATCCTTACTTGCTTCAACTATCAGCAATATGGACCTTATCTCTCTACTTTCTAGCCAACTTGCTCAATTGCTGCAATTTAGGGTGTGCTTGATACCCCTCCCTTCCTTCCCTGAAGAGTGATCCTTGGCACTAGATAAGTAATCAACTAGGTCTAGAAATGGCTGTCCCATCTGATCAAACCTATGATCCTAATTATTATTGACCACACACTTTTCTGCTTAGGTAAAGAACCGTTTACCTGTAACATGGTGCAATCTGCCCCAGAACTAATTGCCCAACTCAGACAAGGATAGTTGTAGTTCAGGTGACTTGCCTTCAGCTAGGTACAGGACTAATTCTATTTACACATCTGCAGAACAGCAAGCCTTACCAAAAAGATCTTTAAGAATCTCAGATATGGGACAAAGATTTGTACACCTCAGTTGACATCTCCATAACCTATTAAAAAAACCGCACAGAAATCACAAACACATCTCTAAAGAACAGCAATCATGCCTTTTCATGATTAACAACCCAGCATCAGATCTTGTATTGGAACAGACCGTTGTGCTCTCCCCTAACAAAATGGCAGGGTGCCGCTCTCTCAAGAGTAAATCAGTAATGTAATTTATGCAAAGAAAACGATGGTGTAAGAAATAGGCTACGATATATGGGTACTTAAAAAAAAAAAGTTCTTCTGTACTGCTTACATTGCAGTAATAGGTCACTTTGCAAGCCCACAGAAAAAAAAACAAACACCAACTACTACCATGAAAACAAGATGCTTATATTTCCACATTTCTTTCCTTAATCACATTTAAATCTCATTTCACCTTCAGTTCTAATAAAGTCACATCACTGCACCTTTAACACTGATGTTCAAAAGTTTTCCTAAAAAAAAGAATTGAAAAAAATTGTCAACAATGATGCTCTATTAGACTTCATGAAGTCACTGTCCCCAGGTGTTAGCAACGGTTGGATATTATTTCTAATACACACTATGCTGCAGTGCTGCTTACATAAAAATCGTCAATTCACAACAGTTGGACAGAAAACAAAACAAAAATTAAGCAAAGACTAACAACAGGGGTTGTCCTGGATATTTCAGTGTGCCAGTCTTACCCCATTTCTCAAAATGAAAGAAACTTGCAGTATTTTCTACATTTTCAGAGTCCTTATCAGAATACAAAAAAGAAGTAACTAGTTTGACTATACTAAAATCCAAGCAGCTCAAAGGTACTTTGTAGCCTGAGAACTTCTCTCAATGCTCTGGATACTTTACCTATCTCTGTCTTATTTTCAAAAATTTAGGTACAATATAAAATGTGCTTAGTTGCTAGCTACACTTGTTCCAGTATTAATATATATGGTTTTATATATACCCCTCTCAATGTAGTGGCTTGTTTTCCCCTCCTTGAGGAAAGTAAGCTAATTGCAGGTAGCTCTACCAGTTATCCTGCATCAAGAAGATGGCTTTATCAGAAAATCTTTATCGACTTAACATTCTCTAAAGGAAGAAAATTTGCAAAAGCTCAGCAATTTGCTTTTAAATAGGAACAGATTACATGTAAAGTTGCAAGCTGTACCAGGAAAACCCAATAAAAAGTGTAAATCTTTAGTTTTTGCACAAACTGGTACTTGGAAAAAAACCTGCTTGCTAAAAGCAAGTATGTCAACCACCTGTTCACGCTTGGAAGGTTTTTGTTTTGGTTTATTTTATAACTAGCTGTTCACAGCCTAAGTGTGTCAAGTGACCGCTTATCTTGTACAGCTTCTCCCCACTTTTTGCCAACGCCTACTGGACACTTCCAACAAAGTTAGCCACAGCACATCAGAACAGACAGTGCAATGCTTCAAGGTAGTTAGCAGCAGCAGCTACTTTACTTCTGCACAAATCCTCTGAATATTGGGCTACGTTAATGCCTCAACAGATCACAGAGTTTTTGTAACTAGCAGTATGCTAACAGAAGAAGGTCTGGTGCGCCAAAAATTGCCAAGGTATCACGTGAAACAAAACAAGCAAACCACCCCAAACAAGACCTGCCCGGGTACAGGGTCTCCAAACAGAAGAGATTTCAACAGAGACTGCAAAGCTGGTCAGCCAGAAGAAAAGATCAAGAAATCCCACAGTTACAATACTGCCATACACACAACATTTGATCGTGCTGGCTTTAGCAATGCTGAAA
>VYZV01000831.1:0-12023 GCA_013401275.1 Pandion haliaetus | reverse complement strand
GTGCCAGGAGCAAGCCACCTTCTGGATACAGTTGAACTGAAGACCGTTACATCTAGCTAACACAAGAAAATTAACTGTGGTAAATTACCTGGAGTTCATTAGCACACCACCACAATACTGACAGCATGTGTGTAATCTAGCATCCTAGTAACACATGTTCCAGAAGACACTAGTGGGACTGTAGATGAGAAGTTTCTGGTCTTGTGGGTTTGGGTTTATTTTAATCTCCAGGGCAAGTCATGCTCTAAAAGATATGCTGTCAGAAAATTATTTTTCCAACCTGCTGTCATGCAGCATAGCAGTTATGGTTTGCGACTAAACCATCCAGCCAATTCATGTTCAACAGCCAGCAGTTTGTCATAATTTTGAGGACATAAAGGACTCCAGAAAAAAAAAAAAAACATCGCAAGAGATGCCTTTTTCAGAACATCTTTAGCACACTTAGTTAACCATTTGCTCATGTCAGGAAAAAAAAACCCGAAACTTATTTCGTACAGACATTTCATCAGCACACATGTAGGAAGGCATTCTTCCCAAACCTACAACACACCACCTTACACTTCTGTACGGTCAGAAGTAGAGAAATGGGCACTCTGAAGTCTTAATTCGCCTTCACCTTAGAGAACAGGCTCTACAAGTGCCTCCAGCTACGAAACGTTAAGGTGACTACCTCAAATGTTGACATTAATATTTCGTTTGAAAAATCCTGAATCTGTCATGAATTAGAAGGGAAAGAAATTCACATAAATTGAGTGTGCGGGTGTGGGTGGGTAAACATGCTGTAACTTGCTTTAATAAATGGGTAATCTGCTACAGACAAGACACTAGCTGAAGTGATCTAACAAGTACAAATAACACGAGACACTGAGGAATGTGTGTGTAACATATGATCCTAGAGTTACCTGCTTCAGAAATCTTTCCAACAGCTCATGACAAGTGGTCATGGCGGTGTGACCACGGCAACCACTCCTGGCTTGCCAAGGGGTTCTGCTTCCCTGACAGCGAAGTAAGGATAAGCCCAAGAGAGGGGCTCTGGAAGAAGAAGGATATGCGGAGGGGAAGAGGATAAAAGCACACAGAAGGACTGTGCAGAACTAAAGGGCTTCACTCAACCGGGTGGCAGAAGACCCAGAGCCTAGAGAGGCCAATTAGGAAAGCGAGCCCATGGAGGCAGACTAGCCACAGGTACAGTTACTGCCTCCTGACATCATCATTGCCAAGGTGCCCTCCAGAAAGAGGCAGTGATCTCCTTCCAGGAGGGCCAAAATATCTTCTCCCAAGTTCCCCCAGGCACTGCTCTCCATCAGCTTGCACACAACCACTCAAGGAAGTCCTGGGCAGCTCAGGGCCCTGCCAGAGGGGTGGAAGAGACAGAAAACCCACAGGCAGGAAAGGGAGATGTTAGCCACGCCAGGGTAGGCACAGTCTCTTTACAACCAATAAAACAGTTCACGCATTTCAAGCTTGTGTCAGCCCTTACTTTCTGACCCACACTGCCTCTTCACCCTCCAGGCATGGAAGGAGGCATCTCTTCTGCAATGGGCCCCAGTGGAGAGGAAAGGGGAACATCTGGCCAGGAATCCTACTGCCTCATGCCTATCCCCACCAAAAGACTTGGAGCCAGGGGTGCTTGTGACCAAAGCATAGCAGCACCAGTCAGACCTGAGGGTGGAAGTTCACAAGCCACTTAGCGAGGGGAAGCTTCTCCACACTGCCCCAAGGATGGTTCTGGGGAAGACAGAGCTGGCAGTAGGTCCTCAGAGAAGGCAACATGGGAAACAGCCCACCCAGATGTAAACCTTGGGAGAGAGAGTAAACACCAGGGAAGACAGAAGGAAGGTACCATGACAGGAGACAGTATCAACAGCTTGGCTTGGAAGCCACAAAGGACAGAAGTGAGCCAGGAGACACCTGGGCTACTGGCTAGCACCCCTAGGTTCTCCTTTGCTTCTGTCACACTGGCAAGTCCCTCTTTTTTCACATCCATGCTTGTTTCCAAAAGAGGCACCCGTCAACTTGGAGAAGATGAAAGCTCAGAGTACTTGTCTTGCCTAGGCCAAACAAATCCATTTTTGCAGCCAAGTGCAGGGGATAGGGAGAAACTGGAGACAAATCAGCTAAATCACATTTCTGACCCACTTACAAGCAAACAATGCCGTTCTAACAGCCAGCACTGGATGCTACAAAGTTTTCTGGAGTGGGTTGAAGATAACTTCGCATCACAAATGATCAGCGAGCCGGTTGGGAAGCACTCAGCTTGACCAACAAGCTAGCAAAGCCAACTCATGAACAAAGAACCACCAGCTGAGGAGGCAGAGGTTGATGGCAGCCTGATGCCATGCTGAGATGAAGGTAACAAGAGTAAGCAAAGGGAGCAAGACTACTAGCAGAATTACAGTCCTGGACTGCAGGAAAGCAGATTTTTGGCTTGCTCAAGGAACTGCTTGTTAGGTTCCCACAGGAGACTGCTCTGAAGGACCATGGGGCCCAGGAAAACAAGCTGATCTCCCAGGACAGTCTCCTCAAAGCCCAAGAATGGTCCATTTTGTCATACAGAAAGTCACAGGGGAATGGCAGAAAGCCAGGGTGAATGGACAGGCAGCTCCTACCTCAGCTCAAATGCTGAAATGCAAAGAAGGTCAAAACAGGAGAGGTTATGCAGAAGGAATATGGAGATACTGCCCAAGCAGAAGAGCTGGAGCAAGAAAAGGGATGCCAAGAAAAAACAAGGAATGTTTCTACAGGTAAGCAAGGGCAAAAGGATGGCTAACATTAGTCTAGTCAGTGCTCAGTTGTGCACAGCACCCAGCAGCTAAGGACACAAGAGATCAACGATTTCTTCAGCTCATTTTTCTAGTAAAGTTCGTCCTCGCATCTCCCAGTGCTTTGAGCATAGTGTCCGCATCTGGGGGAATGAACCATTGCTCACAGCAAAGAAAGGCTACGGATCACACAAGCTAACTGGACCAACTCCCTGGGACCAGATGGGACTCATTAGAAGGTGCTAAGGAAGCCAGCCAATACCACTGCAAGGCTACTCCCTCTTACCTTCAAAAAGTCACTAATCAGAGGAGATTCCTGATGACCGCAGAGGCAAAAATCACATTGATCTTCAAAATGGGCAAGGGTGAGGATACGAGGAACCAGAAGCTGGTTGGCTTTGCCCAGTTTCTGGCAAGATTATGGATTGAGTCCTCCTGAAGTCATTGCCAGGCACACAGAGGACAAAAAAGCAACTGGTAAATCTATGCTGGCTGTTCCAAAGAACAAGTTATACCTGAAATTTCAGCTCACGATTTTATACTGTTTATATTAAAGGTCTCATCTCTCAAGAAACCAAAACACTTAGATCATGGATCATTGTGCTGCCTTTTGATTTCCTCCTACTGTTTATTGTACATGCTAGGTTCTTCAAAGATATAGTTAAAATTTTACAATCTTGGACAATCTTATGGGATTTTAGAATATCTGATTATTTTCATTAGAAAAGTAGGCACCTCATTTGTATTCCCCATAGCCCAAAGCAATCTCCCTCAGATATAGCTGAAGACTGTAGAAAAGTTAACTGCTAACTTGAGAAGGACCTACTGCAGCAGCATAAAATTCATCAAAAATATTTCTTTGCCTCCACTGAAGTATCAGTTTTACTAAAACTCACGTGAGCTGAAATAATGGTCTGTCACTCTTCTACACTAATAGCTTCAGGAACTTCTTCAAGAAAGGTGCCAACACCACTTTGTCAGAAACCCCCTCCTGAACTGCGCAGAAGTATTCAGTATTCTGGGGAAGTTGCCAGCATGACAGTATTTACTGTATGACTAATATGCATTAATGAAGCACAAATGGACAACTATTTACTTGTGCTAATAACTAAAACGCTTTATTAGAGCTAAGGCCTCTAGCATGAAGGATTGCCAGGTTCCCCCACTTGCCAAAATTATGTCAAAAAATGGAGCCAGTGTGTAAGACATCAAGAGCTACAGCCAGTGTGTAGCAGAGTCTTAAGTCATTGTTTAACATTCAGCTTGCAAAGGACAAGCATGCTCCAAAACCACTGCCTGTTTCCGAGGGCTTGTCATTTCATTGTAGAGGCTAGAACTTCAAATATGCACACTGGTTTTAGCAGTACGCAAGCCAAAGCTATCTTAAAATAGCAGTAAAGCCTGAGAGCTTTGCTGGGCATTTGTGTTCTACCTTTGATTGCTTGTTTTCCTTTCAAAACCAGAAAGAAAAACACTGTATCTTAATGCCTTGATTAAAATATCAATACTATCTAGCACAAAAGGCCATTAATACCAATAATCTAGCCTTTTCTACATGAAGGATTCCTGAAAGCTAATCAATTTGGTAAAATTCCATCCTGAAAAAGCAAAGCAAATCCTTCAAGAACAAAGTCCTTGTTCCATGCTGCACTCTCCGTCCCGCATCTCCATGAAGGGAACGTACCTGCGATGCTAGAAATTAAAGATACACCGCAGAGTGGCAGGGTTTTGTGGGAACCTAGGGAGAACTTCTAAAAGAGTATTTCAGACTGCATTATATTAGAAACTGAAAGAAAAATTCTTAGAGAATGCAAAAGAAGCAGGTGAAGATCCTTTTCAGTCATAGCTAGTGCTAGGTAGACTTGATGTATTTATCCCTAGCTTTACAAAGTAAGTGGCACATCCACCACTGAAGGCATAGTGAATTTAGGCTATCCGTTCTTGCTGGAATTGGCAGCTTCAGTTCAGGACTCAGCTGCAGCATTACGACTAGATGGTCTGCAAGTGTTGAAACAAAATGATCCCTACCATGAGACATCACATTAACAGTAACGTTTGGAAACTGTACCCACTGTTTCTTTTCAGAAACAGAAAAATTCTCCTCTCAGAGTTGATCACACTTAAACAACTTCATGCCGAATCACAGGATTTTGGCTGTGGGGTTGTTTTGGGGGGTTTCTTTTCCCCTCATTTTTTAACTTAAAAAAAGAAGAAATCATAAGTGCTTATAAAATACTGTCCTTGCTTTGATCACAGTCTCCCTTTAGACTGTGTAAGGCAAGAAAATCTACTGGGCATAAATTTCAGCAAAGTCTGTATCTAGATACATTTCTTGGAAATACTTAAGTATAAGACAGCATTATATTGCCAGTCTTTTCCAATGATAGAAAAGGCCTGTCTGAGCCAACTGGCATGGACAGCAACACTAAGAATTATCTGAGCCACAGCACTTTCTTGAAAACTGACAGCTCCAAATGCACAGCAATCTTATCTTCCTCTTAAAAAACAAAATAATCTTCTCCAGTGGCTATTATTTACTCATATGTAGAGCACAGAACATCTGTAGGGGGAAGGCTCATTAAAAACACCCCTCCACTTGACTATAACAAAGCCAATTTAAAAAAAAATACCTCCATTCTCCTATGTTTCAGGTTTCTATTTTCTTATATTTATACAGACATTTGAAGTATGAAGCCGTCTTAGGACTGGTACATCAACTTCTCTCTTCTGTTAAGTGAGAGCTGTTACTAACATGAAAACACTCGTACTGGTAGTTCTCCAAAATAACCAGTTGGTAAACAGCTTGTTAAATATTTACTCATTTGGAGAAGATCCCATTCATAAGAAAAAAATATACAGGATTTAGTTTGGTGCTATAGTCTGCTAAATTGATTGTTACTATTACTTCAGAATGGTCTCATGAAGTTTTGTGAGAAAACACCAGAAAACGGTATGGATTTATCAACATGGCTGTTTTTACAATCTGGAAGTGGCATCCTAAAAGTTGCACACAAGTCAGAACCTAAAGGGGTCCACTGCTTTTGATTTTCACAGGATCACTGAACGATTGAGGTTGGAAGGGACCTCTGGAGGTCACCTGGTCCACCCCCCTGCTCAAGCACAGCCACCTAGAGCCAGTTGCCCAGGACCACCTCCAGACACCTTTGGAGTATCTCCAAGGACGGAGATCCCACCACCTCTCCGAGCAACCTGTGCCAGCGCTCAGTCACTCCTCATGGTGAAAGAGTGTTGCCTGACATTCAGAGGGAACCTCCTGCATTTCAGTTTGTGCCCATTGCCTCTGGTCCTGCCACTGGGCACCGCTGAAAAGAGCCCGGCCCCATCCTCTTTGCACCCTCCTTTCAGGTGCTTATATACATTCGCAAGGTGCCCCCTAAGCCTTCTCTTAACTAAAAAAGTAGTAAAGTGTAGATCGAAACATGCATGAAAACTAGAACTAAATCAAGGGACAAATTTAAGAGAATGCTTGTATGTAGTGACATAACAAGATTAAAAGATAGGTTCAGTCTACTGTTCAAGCATGACCATGAAACCATTAACAGGAAGATGCAAAATTAAGCTGCTTTACTTGTAAATTTCCTCACTTGATTTGCACCGTCTACACTATTTCCTCACCACTGTTAGTTAGGGATGCAAATAGTAAATGGAGTAGTAAATGGTATCACTGACCATTAGAGTGCTTTGAGTCTTTTTTTTGGTGGGTTGAAAAATCTTACGTAATTGAGAAATGTGGACCTAACCACTTGAAATTTCTTGCTCACATTCACCTTCAAAAAAGACTTCATGTTTTGCCAACCAACTTCTGTGTGAATTAGAATACAAAAGTAGAAGTGCAAACTGTTAAGTACAGACTTTCAATTGGAATTGTAGAAAGGTAAACTGGTACAGCAAGAAAAGTAATTGATGGGTATTTCTTGTAAGAAGGGAAACTAATCAACTGTATAAAAGCTTAGTGTGAGATACAAACTTCTTTGACATGATTTTGCTTCATATACAATATCCTGATGACACTCAATAGTGGGGGCAAGTGCACTTCCCATGGCCTCTTTAAGAGGTAAGTACCACACTTCCATTTCAATGTTAGTGAAAACAACTGCTTGTGACAATTTTTTAAACAGATTTATTTCCAAGAAAAATAGAGAAGGCTAGAAATCCAGCTCCAGTTGCTCTTCCACAAAAACTACCAAGCAGCTTCAGGTCTATCTGTAAAAAACATTTGCAGGCTGCACTCAGAGAGACAGATTTCATAACTTTATATTGGAGGCAACATGTCTTGAAAAAACATTCACTAATGTTCTCACTGCTTCATACTTTATGTCTGCTGCAGTCCGTCAACCCTCTACACCACATACATGTAAACTGTTAAGAGCATCGTCAATAAAATAACTGTTGACTGACACCATATTTCACAAATCTGATGACTTTCTGCATTGACAGTAGCAACATTTCAGCTTCATTTCTTCATACAATATGTAGAAGAATGACGCAATGCAATAATGCCTCTGGCGCTCTTTTACTCAGCTATGCCCAAGGACTTTAAAAGCCTGTTTGTGCACTCTGGTCCTTACATATTGTCCCATTAGCATGAAAAATGCAAACTCCGTGCCAAATCCTATACAAGCAGCATCCTTGTACATTTAAGCCTGATGAGAATAAATTAAGCTGCCGTTTATTTTGAATCTTAAAAATCATGTAGTGGGTTTGCACAGCAGGGTTTTGGTAGCTGTGGGGCTACAGGGGTGGCTTCTGTGAGAAGATGCTAGAAGCTTCCCCTATGTCCAGTAGAGCCAATGCCAGCCAGCTCCAAGATGGACCCGCTGCTGGCCAAGGCCGAGCCCATCAGCAACGGTGGTAGTGCCTCTGGGAGAACAGATTTAAGGGGTGGGGGTGAGGCAACTTCAGCTGGAGAGAGGAGTGAGAATATGTGGGAGAAACAACCGTGCAGACCCCCAGGTCAGTGAAGAAGGAAGGCGAGGAGGTGCTCCAGGCACTGAAGCAGACATTCCCCTGCAGCCCATGGTGAGGAAGACCATGGTGAGGCAGGCTGTCCCCCTGCAGCTCATGGAGGTCCACGGTGGAGCAGATATCCACCTGCAGCCCAGGGAGGACCCCACATCAGAGCAGGGGGATGCCCAAAGGAAGCTGTGACCCCGTAGGAAGCCCGTGCTGGAGCAGACTCCTGGCAGGACCTGTGGCCCCGTGGAAAGAGGAGCCCACGCTGGAGCAGGTTTGCTGGCAGGACTTGTGACCCCAAGGGGGACCCACGCTGGAGCAGTTCGTGAAGAACTGCAGCCTGTGGAAAGGACCCATGTTGGAGAAGTTGGTGAAGGACTGTCTCCCATGGGAGGGACCCCACGGTGGAGCAGGGGACGAGTGAGGAGTCCTCCCCCTGAGAAGGAAGGAGCGGCAGGGACAAGGTGTGATGAACTGACCCTAACCCCCCCCCATTCCCTGTCCCCCTGTGCTGCTGAGGGGGAGGAGGTGGAGAATTTGGGAGTGGAGTTGAGCCTGGGAAGGAAGGAGGGGTGGGGGAAGGTATTCTAAGGTTGGTTTTACTTCTCATTATCACGTTTTGATTTGATTGTTACTAAATTAAATTAATTTCCCCAAGTCAAGTCTGTTTTGCCCACAATGGTAATTAGTGAGTGATCTCTCCCTGTCCTTATCTCCACTCACAAGCCTTTTGTTATATTTTCTCTCCCCTGTCCAGCTGAGGAGGGGAGTGATAGAGCGGCTTTGGTGAGTACCTGGCATCCTGCCAGGGTCAACTCACTACAATCCTAAGAAAGATCTCCATAGTCTCGATAAATAACTGCCAATAGCTAAGCGAACAAAGATTTTCAGAGTGTCAGGCAGATAACGAGGGCCAAAACATAGGCCTTCACAGCCCTTTCCTGTCTTTTCAATCTACTCGGACACATATTCTCCACCTGATCATTTTTTTTTCATGCTGTGTTTTTTAAATCAAAAGACACTTTATTCATGCAAACATGAACAGCAGCATGTATACCTGTATTAACACTGAGTGTCAGACTGTTCAATTTTAAAGTGGCAGAAATAAGACTAAGTCACATAGAAGGCTTCTGGATTTCATAGGGATGAAGATTATGGCATCCACTAAGGTAACGCTGAATTAGACATAAACATTTTTTTCCTTTTCCCCTGCTAAAACAGAAACCCTCTCTAACCACCCAATCAAAGCAAACAACCCCTGAAAATGTAAAACGCAAGTTTCCCAAAAACCCACACTCACTGAGACAAAGCACCCTAGGAAAACAAGTATAACCTCAGTATGCACTAGACATGGATCAGACTACCTCCAAAGGTGCCCTCTAACTTATTGTTGAAAACAGGGATACTAAAACCTGGAGAACCTGTGCCTAACTATTCCTCCAAGCTGAAGGCAAAGAAATGTGGCTGTTGTAGTAACGGCAAAGCATCATCTTCACATCCACAAATCTGACATCATAAAAGGAAGCTTTTATTAGAGTAGCTAGCCTCTGATTAATACTCTTAGGTATTTACTTCCCTACTCTTGAAGTGCACAACACTTCTCAAGTATGATGTGCAATATTCTGCTTTTATCTGGCCAAGAAGCCTGTTATCAATCCTGAAATTCACAGCTCTGTATATGTAAGAGAAAGCAATTTCCATTTTCTCCCCAGTTTGTGACCAAGTGCTTGCAGTGCATTTTATGCAAATTTAGACTATGAGTATTATGTGAACAAGTCCTTTCTCTAATAAGAATTCAGCTCTCTGCAAACAAACTCTATTAATCATTAATAAAGTCATGCTTGCATCTTGGTAATGAGAAATAAACAGAAGGCAGAAAATAGAAGATGAACAGAACATTCCCACATGCCCAGAATTTTATCTTCAGAAACTGAGGAAAAAAACCCATCCTTTTGTTATTTATGTCACTGCGACTTGTACAATTCATGCATCAAAGGGTTAAAGAACTAAATCTTCCCCAAGAGTTCAAGTCACTGTGCATAAATACTGTTGTGACTACAGATTGCAAAAGAACGGAAACACAGTAAATCATCCCATTTTTTCTGAGAAATTCTGGGACTATGTTCTGAATTTCCAGGAACAGAAGACAAACACTGCCAATTCTCACTGCCGGATTTTTATTGAAGAGTTGGAGAATTTGGAAAGAGCTCCTGAAAGCCACTAAAAGGTAGTATTGATTTTTTCCACAAAGCTAGAGATTGTTTCTAGGAGAATGCACTCAGTGTGACTGGTTTATGTGCTAACTCCTGAGAAAGTTGTTTGTTTTTGTTTTGTTTTGTTTTTTAAAAAAAGGCTCTTAAACAAGACCCAAAGGCTTCTGAAAGCAGCAAACATTGCAAACAAAGAGCCCAGTAAGAAAGTCAGAGATCTAGACCTTGCCCATCTCCCCCAAAAAAGGAAGGGTAGAAGGGGGTTGGCAACAAGGCATCCTACAGGATATTCTGTAGTGCATCTTCACTTATCCAGGTTCTCATTTCTCTTGCTGTCTGCTTTAAACATAATCCCAAACTCCAATGCATTAATTTATCCTAAACACTGAAGTTACACCGTTAAGGTCCCAACCTTGGGGACTTTGAAGCAATGTTCTCTATAGTCTTCCATTCATATTAAGTCAGAAAATGTACTGAAAAAAATAGAATACTTCTTCACACTCTAATCTAGAGCATATTTAGTTTAACCTTCTTTCAGCCCTTTACCAACACAATACTGGCACTGTAGCCAAATTTGAAAGACAAGTTGATGAAAGCTTCTAAGTCAGATTTAGTAGGGGTGGAAAAACAGATGTTCAGGGTTTTTTTAATGCAAACTTCACTTCTGACAGAAGGCACAGTAGTTGTGAATGGGCTTCCAAAGCTAGTCTTAAAACTGGTTGCAAGTACTTAGGATAGTTAACACACAGTAAGCTATGACCAAAAATAATTAACTAACAGGGAGTCACTGTTGCTTTGACAATTCTAGTCTGTTGATTGTCCCAGACTAAAACATACCATCTACAGGGTTTGCAAGAGCAAGGGGAAGTACCAAGGAAAATTCACATTCTTACTGCTCATGATGCACTAAAGTCACTATTTTCACAAGAAAGTCTGACATCCAGTGAAGAATTTGCAGCTCAAAAATGACTGCCTACAATGTCAAGCTTTTCCTACCATAGCCCTCCTCTCCCTTAGCTTCGCATCATGACTCAGATGATGCTCTAAATGAATTGGAAGCATAATTTCACAGTGCATCAAAATTATGAAGTCCAGGCACATCTATTCATATATTCTTTTAAAATCATAGATCCAAATATAGTAACAGATTTTCAGGACATCCGATTTCTCATAGTCCGTTCTATTTTTATAGCTGCAAAAGCAGTTATAAAGGGAACTGTTATTTTTTCCTGTTATCAGGAAAAGCATTCAGGTGCATTGAACTGACAACTCGGCATATACCAACATTAGTCTTTTAAGTAATTTGAAGTTTCCTGTTGGGGAAAAAATTAAGTTGACATATGTAACATGTATAAATCCTATAGAGGTGTGTTGGGGATTTTGTTGTTGTTTTTGTTTGGTTTTTTGTTTTTCTTTCAAATGAGTAACATGACTGTAGTAATCACTACTAGTAATGTTTCTCTTGGGAAATAAAGGTTTATGATATGTCATATGATACTCTGTTTAATTATTTGTGTATCTGCAGAGCCCAAAATCATAACTGAATCCTTAGGGTGGTAAGGACACTACGAAAACAAGAAACAAAAAAGGCAAAAACCAGGTCATGTCCTAAGTAACAAATCTGCAGTTCCATAAAAAATACAAAGCATGCATTATGCCAACCACAACTGCCTGGAGAGAAAGGAAAAAAAAAACCCCCAAAAAAAAAGACTTTAAGTGCATTTTTGCCTAGCACCTTTGAATTGAGCTGAGGGGTTTTTTAATATATTTTTTGTAATATGCCATATTGGCTGCTTAGATACAGCATAATGACTCAACAAACATAAGATCTAACCAAGTGTAAAAAATCTCTGCCTTTGTTCCTACAAATATAGCATTCAGCAAACTGATACTTTTTGGTGCATTTTGGCATTTCACTGGTATCCTAGCTTGAGTTTTGTTTATTTGTTTGTTTTGGGTTTGGGGGTTTTTTTTTTTTGGAAACAAGTGCCTTCTCCCAAATATGAACTGGTTATTTTGAGGACAGATATCAACTCTTAATCAGTATATTAGTGACTCAATTTTTTCAGCAGCAGGT
>VYZV01000830.1:0-13122 GCA_013401275.1 Pandion haliaetus | reverse complement strand
TTAAATTTGTTCTCCCAGAGGCGCTGCCACTGTCACTCCCCTCCCAGAGGCGGGTCCGACATTTTGGCGCCGGGGAAGCTTCTAGCAGCTTCTTAAAGGAGCTATCTCTGCAGCCCCCCTCCCCTGCCACCGAAGAAAACTGCGCCACACAAACCCATAACACATGGCCACACAAAAATAAAATCTTCTGGAAATTGAGAAACATTTATTAAAAATGCTTTTTATTTTAATCTGAAATGCTTGCAGGTGTGTATATCATCCCTGCTTGTAGACGGGAGATGAAATCACACCAGAACTTTGCTGAATATATCTGAAGTCTTTCATTCTCTTTTGCTTGTTCTAGTTTATCCAATCCTCAGGTACAGAAAGGAATGTCATGCTAGACTTCTGCAGAAATCTCGTGATTTACTACTTAAGACAGTCTCCTTAACTGTGTAGAATGGATGTAACTCTGATGGTGCCATTTAACTTTACTGAAATCTTAGCATGTGTCCTCTGCTTAAAACTGCTTTTGGGCTGTGCTCATACACTTATACAGCTTCCAATTCTGTCCCCTGGCCTAAAAGCCTTTGCCCTGGTTCAGTCATCTTCGCTCCAGTGAAGGATGAGGTTAACAGCAATTTGTTGGTGTTGGCATGCAGCAGTGCTCCTCAGGCTTTCTTTCACCTTTCCTTTCAAGGAGAAAATGCTGAGGCTTTTGGTTATAGGGCCATAATCTAAACATAAGCATGTAGTTTTAAGTTAAAAGATGAAATAATTCAATAGCTACGAGATGGGATTGGATTGTAAAAAAAAGAGGTAATGAAATAGTAAAAATTCAGGGGAAAGGTAGGATGCAAGCGAAGCTTGGGGAGATTGAAGTGACCCACCAGCAGAGCAGACAGACATAAAACTAGATGAGAACTGACTGGGCTGCAGTAAGTGTGAGGGAAGTCTGAAACTGGGAAGGCAAATCCCAAATCACTCTGGACAGAGCCAGACTGTTGCTGACCCTTAGTAGCACTTCCTACCAGAGAAAAAATATATTTGAAAAATTAAAGAACAGTGTCACTTTTATAATGGTCACTAGCACTGTTCCATAAAAATGGAACAACAAACATAGAATAAATAAATTTTTACTTAGGTTCTACTCGATCTCAAAGTAGAGACTTGTAAACCATTTATTTACTGCTGGGTGCCATACAGCCATTTTTAAGTTATATGCAATGATGCTAGTTCTCAAACTGGCCTCTGAAATTGTCTAGATGAGCTGCAGGCTGAATGTCTCCAGGTGAGCAATCACTGGTTGGCAGTAGTGGCTTGGGTGGAGACTCTTAGTGGAGCCATTGGCTTGGCAGGGGGAAGAGCTCAGCAGCCTTCCTCCCAGCTCTGCCATGGGTGCTGGTAACACCCAGCCTTGGCTTAGAGGGCAAGGCCATGGCAGAGTGAGGCATGGATGTGCTGTCTTGGCTTGGTGAGTAAAGCTGGAGGGCACAATTGTGTTTGGGTGTGAGTAGGCAGTGTGTGGAAGGAGAGGGACTAGGGAGAGACTGGGCTGCAGGAGCAACTGAAGCAACTACTGCTTGCAGTGTCCGGGACTGCCGTTCCTGGTATTCATGGCAGTACCTACCACTGCTATGTAAACTAATTCTGGTAAAAAGTTTCTAGGATGCGTAAGTGGGCATTACTTCCTTTGATATTCCCCACTCTTTGTATTTCTCTACACAACTAATGCCAGAGATAGCAATGGGAGTGTGACTCTGATGCAGCATGACATCTAGGCAGTAAGTAGCACTATTCTGTAGCTATGTGCTCTGTCCTGTGTGCATCTTGTAGCTGTGCATGAAGAAAGACCAAAGACTTAGTGTTGTTTGTGATGTGTCTGCCCCCATCTCTAATGGTTCACACAAGCAAACTAAGTTTGGGACTACACAACACTGGGTTTATTCCTCTGAAATATGACAATAAGAAAAGTTTTGCTCTTACTTGACAGAGCTGTCTACTTACATATGTATCACCACATCTGTTTAGTGATAAATATAAACACTGTTTTTTGTTCTACTAGCCCTGCAAAGCAAGGAAAGAAGGAGATAAATTGTATTTTCACTGAATTCCAACCAACTACATCTATCTGAGGCATTACAAGTCTACATGCCACTGAAGTCTTATTATTGGTGATAGTGTATCAACCAGAAGGGATCAAGCTTGATTTTTCAGTCTAGGCTAGAATCTTGCTGGGCTGAAATCAAGAAATACCTTTCAAGTTGTAATTTAAATGTATGACAAACACATAAGGCAGCTGTAAAGCACCAAATGTACATACTTATTTTAGAGAATAAGATCACACTGAGGTTAATATTGCCATCCAAATTAAAAGGCTAGGTTTCCTTAAGCAACTGGGATTTTGGCAATCTGAGGACACAGGCATACTCCATACTATAAAGAAAGGCAGGAAATCTTCATGGTCTTTGTCAATCAGTCCTTCAAATCTGGGCATATGTTTGACCCTATGCTTTTGAGAGAGATACCAGTGAAGCACCTGCCCAAGAAGCAGGAAGGAACAATCCCAGGTGCCAGGACATGCTGGAAAGCAGAAAGGACCCTTGGGGGGTCCTGGTGGGCACCAGGTTGAACATGAGGCAGCAGTGTGCCCTTGTGGTAAAGGCAGTGAATGATATCCTGGGCTGCATTAGGAGCAGTGTTGCCAGCAGGTCGAGGGAGGTGATCCTTGTCCTTTGCTCAGCACTGGTGAGGCCACACCTGGAGTGTGGGGTCCAGTTCTGGGCTCCCCAGTACAAGAGCGATGTGGAGCCATGAGGGAATAGTCCAGTGAAGGATGACTAAGATGATTAAGGGACCGAAGCATCTCTCCTCTGAGGAAAGGCTGAGAGAGCTGGTACTGTTCAGCCTGGAGAAGGGAAGGCTCAGGAAGGATTGCTCCATCCATATGAATACCTGCAGGGAGGGTGCAAAGAGGATGGAGCCAGGCTCTTTTCCTTGGTGCCCAGTGCCAGGACCAGAGGCAATGGGCACAACCTGAAACACGGGAGGTTCCCTCTGAACATCAGGAAACGCTTTTTCACTGTGAGGGTGACTGAGCACTGGCAGAGGTTCCCCAGAGAGGTTGTGGAGTCTCCATCCTTGGAGATATTCAAAAACCATCTGGACTTGGTCCTGAGGAACTGGCTTTAGGTGGCCCTACTTTAGCAGGGGGGCTGGACCAGATGACCTCCTGAAGTTCCTTCCAACTTCAGCTATTCTGTGAAGTTACACTGAAATGAAGCTTCTGCATATATATGGCTTTTAAGAAACAAGTGCTTTTAATGCTTTTCTGCTATGAAACTACTATTAAAAATACATTTGATTAGCAAAATCTTTTGCAGGCTAAATAAGAGTTTATTGGCACTGAATATTAGATAGAGTTCAGAGATGTCATATTTTCCTATTGCTGTGCCAAAGCTATTAAATCTGCACCTGAAACTAACAACTCTAAACAGGCAGTCTTTTTTGGCTTTACTGTAAAAAAGATAAAGTCATGTTCTTTAAAGTCTGTTTATGGATTGCTGGTTTTAATAAAAAAAATCTGACTTTGCATAACTGCTGCTCTTTAACATGCACAGTTATAACTTGTTTGTGCTCTGTATTTAAAACAAAGTGCACAAGACAAAAGTAGAAGTGGTACTGGCTGTTTCCTTTTTTTTTTTTTTTTTTTTTTTTTCAGAATGCCTGCAGCTATGATTTTCCACTCAGTAAAGATTTTGTCCTAAAGGAATGAAGAGTATGCAGATGGTCAGAGAACAAGTGGTAAGGATCTAGGAAGGTTTTAAGACCTGCAGCTCATGACAAACTAAAATCCTTTGCAAACAGATTTACAATTAGCTTCTTAGCTATGTTCTGATGAGATTTCTGAGGACTTAGGGAATTCTTGGTAGTTCAGAAAGAGAACAACCTTTTCCTAATATGCCTCATGTTCTGTCAGCTATGCAGAGGCAATGGAAAACATTTGTCAAAACAGATGGCAGCACTAGCCCCCCACCATTGAATACAAATGGTAGGTTCAAGGTCCAGTTAATGGTGGGTGAGCCAAGAAACATTTGGAGATTTAGTTTAACATTGAATATACCCCAAAGAATACAGTATTACAATTCCAGGACTTCTTGGCTATGGCCAAACTCTGAATACTGCAAGAACAGTCATTTCATAGTTTACACTTCCAGCCAGAACAAAGAACTGCTGAGGTACACGAAAACTAAGATGTAGCAGTTAACATGGTTTTCAAGATTTTTGAAAAGACATGTTCGACAGCTAGTTCAGTCCAGCAGAACATTTTTTGCCTAGCGCTTCATGGTAGTCTACTGTGCCATTCAATTGCTTTTCATATACTAAAATAAATATTATCTTAAAAGCAATTATGTGTATAGAATATACTAAAAGACTAAATGTGAAAATATCTGGGTTTTTGGTTAAAAAAAATACTGGCATGTTACACTAAGTTTCACAGAACAGTCAGGTAAAATGTGGAAACTATGATCTGTGTAGCTGAAGTGTTTCTAATTGCTGGTGGCATGACTACTAAATGCAAAACAAAGTTGCAGAGATGTTGTATAACATGTATCCAAGGAAATAGATACTGGGGTAATTTGTGCTGATTAAGTTAGTAATGAAAAAAGCTATGATTTAAACAACTCACTGTTACATAAGTAGATGTTCCTTGCCTGAGTTTACAATATGAATAAAGAAAAAGCTCCTACGAAGTGTTTGCAGTAGTGACATCAGTGCTTTTTATTGATCCTAGTTATTTAATCATGTATTATTATGTAAAGGTAGTTGGTTTTTTCTATGGAATAGGTACAATGCTACCCACTGCAATGCAGTAAGTGCAATCTTATATTGCACCATGTCTGTCTCTACCTATGTATCCTTTGCCTGTACATTAGGAATTAGGCATTGAAGACGAGATGTGTAGCACTGTTGAAAGCATAAATAACTTCTTAGTCTTACACACAAGTGCCTGTCATCAGGTTCAGAATGTTTCTTCCCAGTCGTACCTCGCTGCACTCCCTTCTTCCTTCTGCACACTGCAGGGAATGTACAGCCTTAACTTAAAATCAGGAGCAAGGGCTGAAAGATAACTAACATGCCTGATAGTTGTCAGAATACCCATATTTACTTTCCTCAGCTTAGCATTAATGACTTCATAAGGATTAGTTAAGGCTACCAGACCTACTCTACTTTTTTCTTCTAGAATTTCTTGAAACTACAGGATAGACTTTCAAACTGATGAGTGAAAGCCAAGTTACTGTTAACTGTATCTTAAGGTAAGCTGTTAAACACCCAGTATTACTACTTTATTTAGAGTTGTAAAGAAGTGTTCACATGCGCTATACCTTGTGTTGTAACTCACTTGTGAGTAGGGAATGATGGCAGGTACTTAATTTCTATTCTTGTGGTTTCAGATTGGACCTAGAGACCATACTTAAAATCCAGCTAATCTTAAAAATGTGAAATTCTTCCTTCTCAAACCCCTTGTGATCTTCATACAACAAATTCGGCCAATATGTTACCATTACTTCCTGCAAAGCACATTTGGGAGATACATGAAAAAAAGCTGTTCAAGTTTTCTCTTAGGAATTAGGCACTGAAGATCAGTGCAAGAGCAATATGCAGATGTTAACACACATCAATTGGCAGTAATATTCAACTCTGAAAACACTGTATGTTCCAAATAACTGTGGCAGATCCACAATAAAGTATGTAGAGATGTGGGAGGTAATCATTAATACTAAGGATCTCGACGATCTTCTTGACAGATAACAGCTTGCTGTTGCAGCTTTCTTGGGAGGATTGCTGTTACTTGGAAACAGCACACTTCTATACTTCTTTTCTTGACAGTACCTGGGATTAATCAAGTCTGCTGTTACCTAAATATCTCTATAGACAAGAATCTATCTTGAAGGAAATGGCTGCAGAAATCCAAATTGAATGGCAAAGAATTATGGTTGCCAAATTTCCTTACACGGGTATTATTCTTAGCTGAGACTTTCACTGTGTAGTTTGACACCAACAGAAGTCATTCCTGGATTGAAGCATTTGGAGACAGTATAAGGGAATGAAGATGGATGTACAGAACTAGAAAACAACTCCTTTGAGTAGATCCATTATTTAAAACAGAAAAAAATCTGTAAGTGAATTGAGCTTTCAGAAGTTTGGCTAATGAACAAGGTACTCGGGTTTTTTTGTGAATGTATTTGTTACTGTACAAATAAAAGAAATGTTATTTTCCATTAATACCTCTATAAACCTAGGTTCTTCTACTTTAATCTTACAGTGACAATAATACAACATTTTATTTCATGATTTGCCGTGGCTATTAATCCTATGAGCTTAGATCATTTTGTTGAAACACAATTCAAATGTAGCAACCTGTCTACTTTATCCTCCTAGTCAAATTTGTCCTCATTTGACTGTGTTCCTTTCTAATTCTGACTTACTAAATTCTGTGAGAAAGAACAATGGTGGCCTCCTGTTTCTTATTACACAGGATCAACTGATCAAATAATTCAAGGTCTGATAAAGTATCTCAGTGAATTAAGCTGTGTGCAGTAAGCATTACTGTTATTAGGCCATGTTAAAGTAAGCATGCAATTCCCTATTTTTTCATAAACAGCATCAATATACTATGCTTAGCAAGTACCTCTTCCTCCTGTAGAACATGTTTTTTGTTTTGTTTTGAATTTTAAAATGTACCATGTCATTTTAAGTTGGTAAATGGTGTGATTTGCTAACTGTTCTTGACTGACAGATTGTATTGGCATCTTGTGTGGACTGCATTCTAGCTTTCTTCCCTTAAAAGCAGTCAGTTCTAAGAAAGAGCATTATTCTTGTGAAAAGAGCATTTATATATTTCTCTTGCATGTTTATCCTCAGCATCATCTTACTGGGAACATGTCTAATCTGCCAAAAGATCTTCTGAACTCTGACAGCAAACCATTCTGCAGTCCAGATTTCTCATGCAAATCCATGAGTTCAGGTAGGTAGAGAACTTCAGGTTCTCTAAGCACATTATCAGCAACCAACTTTACAGTTTTCTGAGCCTTATGACTGCTGCATATTCAAAGCATTGTTCACTTATTGTACTTATCATCTAATTAGACTGTATAACTTCGATCTAGGCAGTTTGCTTTCAATCTTACCTCAGTATTCACAACCTCATCTTGCTGAGAATTCTTACCCAGGCTCCTTATCCTGAAAACTTGGGGCTTTTTATTTGTTTGATTAAATTCCATAGCTTGCAAGCAATCCAGCTTTTGTTCAGTTGGTGTTCGGTAGGCTGGGGCATGCCTCTGCACTGCTTGGGCTTTCTTTAATCAACGTATGGACTATAATATATTGTTTGTTTTGAATCTGATGTCATGGGAAAAAGTGTTGCTTGAGTCAGTATGGAAACTTGCCCAGATACATTCAAGTTGTTTCTTCCTTGACTGTACTATCTGCTTGAAACTTTTCACTTGCCTTCTAATAGCTATTCCTGCTCATCCACAGGCTGTTTCCAGTCCAAATATAGTGCTACTTGATTGAAAAAATCCAAGAAACAGTTCTCTTTTTGGCACATGTTTAACAATCCTGACCAAATCCCTTCTAAAATGCCATGGTCCAGTTTGTCATAGAAGGTCACAGGCTTGCTAAGGCTGTCCCTCCGGACACTTCAGTGACTTCTGCGTCTGCACAGCTAAAAAACTCTGCTGAAATCTGGAATGTTTTTCAAACCCTTTTTTCCCCTCCCTCTGAAGTCGCTGTGAGGAAGCAGTGACCTAGGGTACCCTTGTGAAACTCCTATTGACCCGCCATTTGGAATGTGCAGCTAGTTCAGGGCTGTGCCCTACATCGGGGTCCTGTGTTTGGGGTTTTTTTGTACTGAAGGAGCCTTTCAGATATTTGGGAATGACTTTAAGAGCACAGCCAAAGTGATTTTATTTGCTTGGCTGCTTAACTAAAGAATATTAGTCAGGGCAAACTAATGTTAACTCCACTGATATTAACAGAGCTGAGTTACAACAACTGAAGAACAAGCCCTTAAATTGTAGGAAAATTATTAAACAGGCTGAGTTTAAAAGGCTCTAATGCTGTCTTACAGTGTTTAATACCCAACTAATTTGTAATTGCTGCTTCTTTCTTGTTAACTTTTCTATTATACTTTTTTCCGTTGATCAGAAAAAAATCTTACAGTTTTGCTGTAAGAAAACAACAGGGCTCTGTTCAAGATAAAGCTGTCCTGAGCTGTACCTTCAGATGTGTAGTACCTGGTCAGGACAAGAGGTTCAGCAGGCTTCAGGGTTTGCATGCTCCTGTTGAAACATTCAGAAAACGAAGATATAAATTTTCTGTTTTATAAAAACCAAGTCAGATTTTTCTGTAACTCTTAACCCAGCTGATCAAGAATGGATTTTCCTGGGGACAAAAAAGATACCGTTCTAACTTCAGGGTTGTCCCAGTGCCAGATTTCAAGCACCCATTATAAATCATTATGGCTCTTCAGAAAACAGATGAAAAACATGAATGTTGGCAAAACTATCCTTCACTAAGTTTGTTCCAAAAATGGCTGAACTATTTTCTATCAAACTTTAAAACAAACAAACAAACAAAAAATCCAGAGTTCAAGAAGAAGAAATTTCAACCTGACTGGCTGAAGTTTGACATATTTGAAAACTAAGGTATATAATGAAATAATTAGTCAGACTGAACTGTCAGTGTCACAGTGTGCTAACCTTTTAAAAGTCACATAAAGACTAAAGAAAGGGAAGGGTTCTGTTTCTTTCCAATAAAAGATACCTTGGTAGGCAGACAAGGTCCTTGAACAAAACTGGATGCTATAGGACTTTATAAGTGGGTTTCAGTGGTGGAATTGAATATAGTATGGATAGCATTTATTTATTAGCTACCTGGATGCTCTTGGAAGATAGGAAAAAAAGTCTGTAGATCATATCTATTTTTTAAAGATACATAAAAGAAATTCTGGAAAGTGTAATCAACATTTTTAAAGTTGTTAATTTTGCTTAACTTTTTCCAGAACGCTTCCCAGCATGCAGCCAATTTGTGTTCCGTTATTAAACTAGTTATTAAACTATTAAAAAATTCCCTTCTGTTTCACCAAAGAAAAAAAAAACCAATCACCCATTACAGAATAGGGGTCATGTTTTGCAAGTGCTGCAAAATATTTATTGGCATTCTAGGTTGTGTTGCATGCTTTTAGCTTCATGTAAAATGACTTTGATCATACTCTCAGAAGTGATGTTGGTAATTATTTTTTAACACAGTATGGAGTTAGGACTACCTCAATGTCATCTGACTAACCTCATATTTTTGGCGGCATTAGGCATATTATATAATATGGTTGGCTGAGGAGCTACATGTAGGGAGATCTCTGGTTGCTTTTAGCTAGCTTTGGATGAACTGCTGAAGACTGCAAAATCTAAATAGTGAAAAGGCGCTAAGATATCCTGGCTTTTCTTAGGCAGTACTCATCAGAGAGGGAAAGTGTGTAATTTCATCAAAGAATTAAAAACATGCTTATGAAATAATGCATATTCTACTATCTAATGCACTTTGGATTTGAACTCAGTGGGGGACTAAGTTATAACCAAAGCCTAGAGACCTTGTCGAAGTTGATCTATTCTGGACACCCTTAAATTGCAATGAAGATGATGGCAGAATTTAATTCATCTACAAATGGACTCGGAATAAACAACTACTTGAATGCAATCTTCCTCTTATTCAGAAGCTAGGGTAGTGCTTTTTGTTAGCTTGTCTCATCTATTGCATTTTCAGGCCATCTATCAACACAGTTAGTTATCCCTTTAGCTGCTCCTATGTATACGATGATGAGAGAGAAACCAGGAGCCAGACAGAGACTATATGGACTATCATGACACCTTTGTCTGTTGCATTCAATTGGTTTTCCTCAGAAAAAGCATCTGGCCCTTAGGAGCACCACTTGGTACTGACAAATGTGCATGTATTCTGATAGTCAAACTGAGGGATCATGTCCCGAGATTTCTTCTTAGCCTGCATGACTAGTGTTTTTAAAATAGTGGAGGCGATAACCAGGATATTTTTGCTATTTATAATTCCCATTGTTGCAACTCTCTGGGGATGATTAGATTGGATTACTTCAGTGGTGTGATAGCTATTGATATAAATAACTTTCCAGATTTCCTTATGACTTCAGAACAAATTAGCCACTAAGAAAAACATTTCTGAAGGAGTCTAGTTCCCTAGCTATTTTCTGAAAACCACACTAGGCACTGATCTGCATACAGAGGAGCTAAAATGTTTAAAAGATAATCTTTGGATGCCTAGGCTTTTCATTAAAAAACCCCCAAACAACAAAAAACAATTATCAAACACCTAGGTCCCATTTTCAGGAGTCATAGGCTCCTCAGTTTCTTAAGCACTTCTGAGTATTGTGCTTTCTGAGAGGTTTAGAGAAAATGGAAGAAATGCTTACCTAGATGAAAGCCGAAATAAACTATGTATTGATTAGTGATCAGAAAAAAATAGTGTAGTTCAATGAATAGCTAGGGAAATCTGGCCAAGGGACAGACAATTATCCAAAGCTCTCCACTTATTTGAAGCACACCTAAAGGTCTGCTATTGGAAAAGGTCTTTTCTGTGAGACTTCCAGTGTTTCCTGCTTTCAGCCAGGAAAGGAATTGTGGAAGAAGTGCCTCTCACTCTATTTTGGTACTTCTGCTTCTGATCCCTGAAGAAGGGAAGCAGAGGCATGGTGTGTGTTTGAAAATAAATTAACAAACTTCTGATTTCTCTTCCATGTGGGTTTATTTCATTTCATGTTCTGGCTGCAATTTTAAATCATGTTTTTGTGGACTAATGCTGAGGAATTGTTTCACTCTTCCCTGGGAGTACCAAAGATTTCAGGCAGTCCAGAGGTCTAAATAACCAAAAGGTGAACCTGTTTGTCATTCTTTTCCTTTCTAAATCTGAGTTCATGCACCCAAATTCTCAAACTTTGTGTGTCTGCCTGCACATGTGTGTATACAAGTACAATTTGGATAACCTTCTTAGTTTACCTGTGAAAACTGGAATTCTTAGACACGATTGTTAATTGACTGAGACACCTTGGATGTCATAAGAATCTGCGCCCACAGTTCAATTACTTCATCAGAAGAGACTTCCTTTAGCTAGCAACAGAAAACACTGAGTGTCTTTGACNCCCCAACTCTTTGCCTTAGCAGAATGAATTTAGCTAAACGTTATTCCAATATGAAATGCCTGCCACACTGTGGTGTGCTGTTTGCTATGTGGAAACACAGATGTTCCTCAGCTCAGTAATGCCCCATGCACCTCAAAACTTTCCTCTCTGAGTGACAGCCCTGCTTTTCTTGGAGAATATTTTAGAAGTGCTTCAGAACCATCTAAAATTGGGAACCTCCAGAGAATGAGCTAATCCCTTGGCCAAGGAAATATGAATATACTTGAAAGTTAGTAAAACCTCTGAGACTTGCTGAAGTTGCTTAATGCTAATCAGTCAGCAAGACTCTGCAGAGCGGGAACAAGGCTGGCACCATGTACTCCCTGGTGCCAAGGATGTACAATCCTTGCCTGTCACAGTAAAATTAGTGTGTTGCTTAAGGTAAATGAACTGCAATGAACCTTTTTCCAAAAAAAATTGATTATTCTTACTCACCTGCATATTGAAAATGTAGAGGTATACTTAGTATATTTACAGTGAAATAAGTGTATTGTTGTGCTGAATTAGATCAGTGGTATGTTACCATGGATGGTGGAGACAAGTAGCAAATGCTTCTGAAAAGTGTAGGAAATGCAAGTGTAAGATCACATGCAATCTACTCATAAGGGGATGTTTCCCTTAATTAGGGACTGTTTATAATTTGGAATTATAGACTTGCATCTTTTCAAGACTCTTCTCTTTCTTATTTCCAGTTTAATCTAGGTGATATTGCTAGCCTTGATGTAAACACTAGGGGATGCAGCCATATCTGGGGGAAAGAGGGAAGCTTCCTTTTGTGAGACATTACACATACTAAAAGACAATCTTTAGGTAAGCTGACAAAAGTAAAAGGTATCCTATGTAATATTCTAAAAGGAGTAGTTTGATCAAAATTGATCAAATCTGTAATGTGATCAAATTTGTTCCTGCATCTACTGCAGACAGCTGCTTGAATTCTAGCCTATTTTTCTAAACAAAAGTTCCTCCCTGATGTTTCTTCAGGACCCAGATAAATAGGCACATGCCTTAAAAAACCAACCAAACAAAAAATCAGTATTTGTTTCCAGTTCTACTCATTCCACCAACTAAATGTGTAAGAGTAGTGCTGTTCCCTTCATCCTTCCAGCCTTCAATTGTCTGCAAATTTCAGATGACTTGAGATGAGGGGAGCATGCAGTGTCCATACAAAACACTGAGCTAAGGCTATTTCAAAATTTGGTTGGTGTAATGAGCTCAAGCTCTCCACTTCCACCCCTCTAACATGTATTAATATGGGTTTCCTTACCAAATGAGGTGCTTCACATGTGTATATATAATAAACAAGCATGTTTCTCCCTTTCTGTTTTATCACTGAGTACTGTCTTTTATAAGTTACTCTACCCACAACTGTTTTGTCTGTTTCTTAAAATACTTTCTTTCCTTGTTGAAGTCGCTGATTAAGGCCAGTGATTATTATGCACTGGGTTTTGTTTAACAAGTTTCTACTTTGATTGCCATGAGATGCCTAATCTCTTAACCAGATCTTCTGCCAGGACTTGCTTAACAAAATCTCTTCTACACACCTTAAACCAGGTACTGGACGAAGGACTTATTCACCTGAGACCACCAGGTACTGTTGTGAGCTAAAGATCTGTAGCAGATTTGTAAAATGATGAGGGGAGAGATTTGGCCAGTGCATTATGTTCCCAGTCAAATGTCATACTTAGGTGTATTTGACTAGAATTTCTCCACTAGAAATAAAGGAGGTATTAATCAAAAAAGATTATCTGAAGATACCAGGGAGGAATTTTGTTGCTTCTTCTGGTATTTTTTGAGTATCAGCAAGCTGGTGAGGTGAGACGCTACCAAGACAGTTCTTTGCTACAGAAAACTGGCAGTGAGGAAGCTGCCACCTG
>VYZV01000829.1:165105-230447 GCA_013401275.1 Pandion haliaetus | reverse complement strand
AAAGAAAGAAAGAAAAGGAAAAAAAAAAAGGTGTATGTGCCAGTACTTAACCTGAAGTAAAGGTAAAAGAGAGATGCAGAGCTCTAGGGTGTGTAATACCCTGGGACAGACCAACTTCTCTTTGGTTTTCCTTTTCACTGTTCAGGAAACACCCTCCTGCAGTACTCACAAACAAATCTGTACAGAAGTTAGTGGGGTTGGCTTTAGACTTTGAACCATATGTTGATGTATATGGATATTACATCTTCCTGTTTGGTAGCAACACATGCAGACATACAAATGTCTTCACTTGGAAGTATACTGAAATATACAGATGCTGCTGTGGGAGGTGGGAAGGAGATGAGGTGCTATGTAAATAAGTGGGTAAGGGTTTAGCGAGAAGATGTAAGGTGTGTGTTTATAAATTGGTGGGTTCTTCTGGTAGCATTCACCATTTTAGAGGGGAAAACGGAGTTCTGCAATGTGAGGAGGAGTGGGAAACGTGAACCAGTTATTCTTCAGGGTCTCAAATACTGAAGTAGCTCAGAGGCAAGAGCAGTAGCTTAGCAAGCTGCATTCATTACCCACATTCATAGCACTGCTGCTACTTTACTCTGAGATTTCTGGGCAAATGAATTCATCTTTATGTGCTCAAATCTATCACTTAGTAGTTGCAAAGACCTTTGTTCAAACCACATTAGACAGAACTAACTGAGGGCAGGTTTGGCGTTGCAGATAAAATCCCGAGTTTGTTTCATTTTTGCTGTTGTCAGCAGTGAAGAAGTTTGGAGTCACAAAGACGCTTTCTTAAGTTTTAACATGCTAACTATGAACTCGACTTACAACTGCAACAGCTTCTGAAAGGGTCTTTGGAGTCATTCCCATTTTTCCCTGTATTCTTGGATAAACATGTACCACTTGCCTGTATGAATACCGTTCAAGCTACTACAGATGTTGAATTGTTTGACCTGATACCTCTGCACACAGACAGGGTCACTGCTTTTAGAGAGAAACCAGGGCATTTCAGGTGAGGTTAGTTTTCAGCCTTTATCTCATTTCATCTTCTGTTTAAGTGAATGAAAGAAGGATAGTATGAGCTCCAGCTAAGGATAATGGGGGAAAAAAAAAATGAAGTTGTATGATCTCTAGCATGAGCAAGTTGGCCAATAATGAAATTTTTAAAAACTGATGAGAAGTTATTGTACACAAATATATTAGCGTAAAATAATTGTCATGCGACCTGGTGTTCCACAGTGCAATGACAATGACAACATTACCTTGGTGTCCTTTATCACGTTAATGATGCACTAGCCACCTTTCAGCTCCATTGGAAGGCATAGAAACTACATTCTAACTTGTAATAGTAAATAATTCAGCATATTGTACCTATCAAGAAGTAGCAATACCCTCTTATACAGTGGAAATTTGTTTAAATTTACTTCTTCCATCTGATCAATGTTAAACTACATATTGTAAAATGTATTCAAGGTGTAAAGGATACTCTGTGTTGAAAAGTGTAGACGTTCAAAAAATAAATTGACTAAATAATAAAACTAATAAATTAGGTTTTTAAGCAAGGCATATACAGCTGTGCCTCTTGTCTTCCTAGTACTCCTTTTGAATTCAGCTTTGTGGTTTCCATCTTTATTGAAATGATTTATATACACTGTAGCATTATGTTGAGTTGTGTCTGAAACAAAATCTTGTTCCATTTCTTCCTAGTCATGAATCAGTTTCTGACAGGATCTTTTGTTTATGCACTTTCTGTAATTATACTGCAGTTTCTTCATTAAAAAAGAATGAAGAATAAATA
Organism: Pandion haliaetus; assembly: GCA_013401275.1. Taxonomy (NCBI): domain Eukaryota; kingdom Metazoa; phylum Chordata; class Aves; order Accipitriformes; family Pandionidae; genus Pandion; species Pandion haliaetus. Next base: position 228,655 of record VYZV01000829.1, on the reverse strand, counting down.
GCTGGTAAACACCAAGTCCCTTCCAAATTTAACTGTCTTTATGTAATTAGGAAATTACAAATCCCTGTGAGTACAGTCGTGCAGATCTTCTTTCTCCATTTGCCAACTCAATCAGTACTATTCTATACAAGAAGAACATGAACAAAAGGCAGCAATCAAAATCAGTTGATTCAATGACCACCTGTTTCTTTAATGAAAAATAATAATTTAGTCTTAATTCCAGGAGGGGACTGAAAAATCTGCCTTTGAATCATTTTTGAACTGTGGTCAAGTTGTCCTCCTCTGTATAAGTACAGAGAAGGAAATAGTTGATTGATAGTTGTTGATATTAATTAAATACAATTTTTTTTTCCTGTTTGTGTACTTTCTTAACTCTCTTCAGAGTAATAAAGAACAGAAGTGGTCTTAGTAACAGTGATGGGACAAGAGATTTTTGTTGTTATTTTTGACTGGGATGTCATTTATTATCACAAAAGACTTTTCTTCTACAGAACTTGAGAATCAGTCTTCGTTTCTGAATGTAATTCTAACCCTTGAATCCACGGTTGAATTGGCTGTGCTGCAGGTGTTTTCAAATGTGCTTGCGTGGGTCTGGAAGCAGCACAGCAGTGTTTGCACAGCGCTCTGCTGTGTGTATGCATAAGCTCAGGGCTCTCCTTACCTCTGTTCTCTCTGAAATCTGTCATGAAAAGAGCCTGCCTCTTCTCTCCATTGCATCCTTGGTTTACAGTCTTAAAGACTAATTTACATAGGTTTTATTACCTGCATTTTTGCTTAGTCTTTGTTTTCTTACCCCACTACGACGTTTGTTATTGTAGAGTTGAATGCAACTCTGTATATGCTCTTAACACCTACGTTAAGGTGTGCATATGGTTTCTCATCATGCAGTTGTCAGTGGAATGAGTGCTTTCTCTGAGTTACTCCTTAGAGTCACTCCCAACAGTGAAACTCCAAATTCTGCCTGGGGGTAGGATTGCTGGAAAGAGTCAGTGTATAATTTCTTACCAAGTAAGAAAGCATGGTTATGTCATTCCTCTCCTCCTCCATTGCAGGAAGGCGCTCTTAGTGGCTATATGTCAACCTGTGGAAGATTTTTTTGGGGGTGCTTGGCAGGTGGATTTGGAGCTCTACAGAGTCCTGCAGCTGGGGATGAGTAACCCCATGAACCACTGCAAAACCCAGCTCATCTGTTGTTGGCCCTGCTTTGAGCCAGGGGTTGGGCTCGGTGGTCTCCAGAGGTCCCTGCCAGCCTCAGCACTTCTCTGATATTTTTGATTCTTCAGGCGGTAGAAGTCTTACCTTTTATTGTACTTTACTGAAAGCAACAAAACTTTCTCTACGCTGCAGCTCCAAGAGGGGAAATATAAAACAAACTTTAAGCATTTGTACATTTTGTAATAAAAAGTGATACGATCTTAATAATTCCCAGGAGTCTCAGATTCTCTTTGCTTTCCCATGTACACAGCCTCATTTGGTCAGGGAAGAACAAAGCTGGTGGCCAGTTAAACAATGACTTTTTGATGTTTCTTGCTTCTGGGCTCTGATCACAGAAGCCATATTTTAAGCCCTGGAAGTTACTTGCAGTAGAAGCATCTGGCTCCTTGGCTCCCGCAGCTCCTCGAAGTTGAAGATGCTTACTCAAATTAAGATGCCATGCAAATCACCAATCAATATTTTTGTTATCTCAATAGGAAAATAAATATCAAACAGAAGAAAGTCACTCAGACATGCATCTGAATGGGGTCTTAGATATTGTAGTCACTGTTTAGAAGGTGTTTAGAAAAGCTGGAGTCTGAAGACTTTGATAAATGAAATGTAAGTTTGCCTGAGGACAGCGTGGGATGAATGTGGGATTTTGCTCTGTACAGAGAAAAACATGCTGGGTTCTTCTTAAATATGTTTTATTAACTTGGTATTCGCTTGGGGAAATTAAAGCTGTTTTAAGTAAAATATATGTGATACAAATTGCAATGGTTTCATTGATCTGTTAGAGCAGTGTTCCTTATGATCCATACTTCAAAGACTTTTGCAGGGAGACAAAGAAAGACATAGGATTCAGTGTTTCTATTGCAGTAGGAAATGTTTAAAGGTTGTGTATTAATGTGAGGAAAACAGACCTGCCAGTCTTCTGGGGCTTTTCGGTTGGTAAAGAGGAAAAGTGATCTCTTACAATGATATGTATGTGGTTTTGCATATATTTAATGTATTGTCTTCCCTTCTGTTTTCAGTAGAAATTCAAACAGTTAGTACCACGATTTATGCCTCTGAGGTTCAGGAATTATTTTTTTCTTTTGTTTAAGTGAAGTAGTTTGGGATGTTTTAAGCTTATTTTTCCTTTACACCTTTTAAGCTAGCAAATAAATATATTTGTCAGTGTTTGGTTGGGGATGAAGAACAATCCTGTGGTTCTGTCATGGAGGTAGGAAACAGAAAACTGCGTACATTTGCATTTATTTACACAAAATTGTTCTTTGTTGTTGTAGGCCCTGATGCAACTGTAGGACCTTACGGGTCATCTGCTGCAGAACTCCTTTAAGTTATTTTTGTAATGGAAAATATAATTTTCTCCCAAAACAATTTTACACTCGTATTTTTGCATTTTCTGTTTTTTAATGATCACAAAAATAGCAGTTCAGATAGGGGAAAAAAAACTTTCACCAACCATAGGCAGTTTAAAAAAAATAAATTAGTCTCATATCCTGCTTAACATGTAGTTAATGGATGTGCGTTGGTATTTATGACTGAAAACAGTCATTTTTTTCCCCCCACCTTGATCACTAGTAGAGACTCTGGCACTGACAGATCTGCTTGCAGTGTTGATTCAAATTCCTTCAAAAAATCTCGCCAGTTCTCGCTGCATAACCTAGAAGACGCCTAATTAAAGACAATATGGATATAGTTTCAGAGGTTTGGGTATTAAATACATGGCGTTGGTGACACAGTTATTGATACTATCAAGACGTATACTAAGAAAAGACTTTAACAAGTAATAATATGATGCTGCTTTGTATATAAAATCTCCACTGATGCAACCTCACATGAAGTGAGTTTTTTGTATATTTTATACTTAAAAAGCAATGTGATGATTTCATGCCTGCAAAATTATAGTCAGTTCAGTGTTGCTATCAAGGGGAATAAATTCTAATCAAAAGGGAGCTTTTAGAAAGAATTCAGAAATACAGTGCTCATAAGCTGTTTTGTAATGTGTTAAAGCACAGTTTGACATGTGCTGCTGGTTAACCATGCGCTTTCAATTATTGCACACCCCTCTCTTTGATCCAGAAAAACTATGGAATGATTCCTCGCAGGGGGGTGCTTTCCATTGCTGGAAATGGATTCGTCTGTGCTAAACAAAGAAAGAAGGCAGGGATGGTGGCAATACTGCTGCAGGGGGGCAAAATGTAGTTCAATGGCAGTGACTAGATTGAAAAACGTGTGGTTTTGGTGAGATGCCTCCGTGTTCTTCTGCTTCCCTCTGCTGGAGCACGGCTGGGTTCCTGCCTGTCTCCCGGCCGGGCTTCAGAGCAAATCCGAACCCCTTTTAGCTGAGCCAGAGCTGTCTGTTTGGGCAAGTCACTTCTGCAAACTCATTTATTTATTTTTTAAAGGTTTCTGCTCCATTTTGTGTTTTCTTTCAATAGGTCCACATAGAGCAAGTCTGTGTACAACAACACATCTCCTGGTCAGTGCAGTTCTGTGGCTGCCTATCTCTGGATGAGCATGTCTCAGCTTTGAGATTACACAATAATATTTTGATTTTTTCAGAGCTGTATGGGGTGTAGATGCCAGGCTGCTATTCATCTTTAGAGGGATGCTGCACCCGTGTATGTCATTACAGGCTCTGAAACTCCAGTCTATTGTACTGCAGTCGAATTGCAGAGCACTGGCTAGGTTTCTGCCAATTTAAAGGTTTTTCAAAGACAAATATTTAAATGTCTGTGATATTGATTGCCCAGAGTTTCCTTTCCCATTTAATTATACTATATTGAATTCAGTTGTACTTACAAAAATGGGGGATTGTCTTAATAATAGCAGAGAATTCACTTTTTAGTGTGAAAATAACATGAATTTTAATAGAGCATATCATTCATCACTGCTTAACAAGTGCTTTCCCATTGCCACTTTCCCCCTTCATAATTTGATGGATTTTGGAAACAGAAGTGGGTTTTCCCTTTAGAGTTTCACAATTAATCTATGCCAAGTTTAGTGCAAAGTTCAATTCTCTTGCAAATAGCAGCCATTATTTGGCAGTTCATCTGTCATATCCTGGCTTGTCTCCCTGTGTTTACTATGAAATATGACTGCCAGCTATGCTTTGGGAATTATTGAAAGTTTACATTGATTAAAAGGGGATATTTGAAGAAAATTTACAGGAGCTTACGTCTAACGCAGTAGTTTACCTCTAGCTGAAAAATACTAGAGGCGGTGCTATTTCCTCAATAATGCATATAACTCACTTAATGCATATTTAACATTGGGAAGTATTGAACTGTATTAACAACTGTGGAGTTAATTGCTGTCAATAATATATGTAATTATTACTGGCAACGTAGTAACTATTACTAATATAGTAGTTCTAAGTGCGTGAGAAGCCTGTGTTAATATAGGGAATAAGATAAAAAGGTTTATCGTCTGTGATGGGTACATAGAGATCTCCTGGCTTTCTCTGTATGTTCTCAGACTAGCTTGCAAAATAACAATGCAAATGTTTTGTATACTTCAATTTACCAAAAATAAAAAAATGCATAGGTTTGAAACAGAAAATAGAATTAAATACTGACAAAGAGTGCACTCATTTATTAGCTTTTAAATATACTTTGGGTTCTTCTATTTAGATTTTAAAGGAAAGATTTCCTACCTGCAAAGTTTCAGGTGTAGTTTTGGTACTGTTTTCCTTTGTCCTCTTTTCATACGCTTTGCCTGGAATAAGTGACTTCATGTGTGCATATAGAACAATAACTAATAATAGTCAGAACATACTTGCTGCTCTTTAAAAATATTAATTCATATTGAATTACTCATTTTAAACATCGTACAGTAGGCATTTTCACACAGTGGTGGAAAACTAACATTTATATAGAAAGTAAATGATGATTCAAATTATATACATTGAGTCATGCAGGGCCAACTTCAACGTTTGATCCAACTTGATTTATTTATTCAAGTGACTGGTTTTATTTCATTGTTTTATAAGAATGCTTTTGCTGGCATTTTGTAGTTACATACAGTTAGGCGCAGGAGTACATGAGCCTTTGCTCATGTAGTGCTGCTTTGTAGTGAGTGCAGTATAGTTGTCCTTACATGTCACAACATTTTTAAGCCACATACACACCCCTGTTTAACTTAATTACCATGTATATTCCATTGGTTGGAATGGAATTATTTGGTAGTGTTTGTTATATAATTTAAGTGTAATACACAGGTTCAATGTATTTAGTAGACATTCACTATAATAATTTCCCATAGTTCTTTCCTCTCTCTATCATTACTTTATACTCATAAATACCACTTATGTCAGATGTTAAACACAACTTTAAAAATCTGTTTATTCAGTGTCATTCTTAGAAGCTGTGGGGTTTGTCCTTCTCAGCAACAGATGTGCTTACCAACGTAATGTTTAAGTGTATATATTTATAAGGCAACAAGTCCCCTTATGTCTTCTAAACAGAACAATTTAAGGAAGAATTAGCTTTGAAAATGTGTTTTAAATTGCTTGGAAGGCATATAGTCAGAGTCGATCCATCAGATAACCCTTTAGTAAAGCAATGTTCCCATGACCCTGCACCACAAGACCCATTTGCTGTATCTTTAATAAATAACGAAACAGATGTTCTCTGGAGCACTGAATGTCATTCCATTTAGATTAACTGTGTTTACAAAATAAATATGGTTGTTGGCAGTTTGCATTTCATATCTCAGGCTGTATAACAAACAGAAATATTGAAATTGTCTCAATTTGAATTCTTAATGTAAAGTCTTTACTCGTTATCCTGGATACTATATAAGTTCTATCTGTGCAGCGAAAACTAGTGGTTGTAGATTCATCATAAAACCTAGAATCAATACCAAAAAAGTTCACACAAAGAATGCTTGCCAAACAAAAAAATCCCTTCACAAAGTGTGGTATGGCAAAATATTAAATTTTGAAGGCAAGATTTTGCCTTCTCATAGTCATACTTTTATGATAATTACTATTAGAAGTTCCCGAACTTCTTGAGAAAGCACTTATACTAGAGGAATCTTCTATTTTTGAAGAAAGAGCAGGTTTTCCATTTTGTATAACATGCTGTGCTTTGCTCTTGATTTTTTGGAAAGCTTTTATTGGCAGATGCAAGTTGAAAAGCTAGTTTATTTTTAAAAATAATTTAATAATTCTTATCTAATGTAAAGGTATATTAATATAAAGGGTAAACAGAAGAAAAATGGTTTGATATCTCATTTTGCAGTTGTATTTTTGTTAAGGATGTTTTAATGCATGAAAGACCTGGCATTTTATAATTTCCATGGTTCTTCTGTAAGGAACATTAGCAAGAATTGATTTCAAACCTCAATTTATTTTTTTAATGAAGAATTACTGCTCTTCCCAACTTGTGATCAAGATTGTGCAGTGATAATTTTGACTAAAATACAGTAGGGGCTGGAAGTGGTCATAAAGGATATCAAAATGTAGATGATACGCACAGAAGTATAGGGCTAGCACACTGTTTATTTTGGCAGTGCACATCAAGTGTTGGGAACAGGCTGCACGAGTCTGGTGTATGTGAAGTTCTGTTGCTTTGTATATGTGGAATGAGCCTGATGTGGGTGAACATATTGAAGATGTGTTTTCATCCTTTTATATGAATGTTCTTGGTTTTCCAAAGGGGACCTCTACCCCTAGAGAACAGCAAATGTATTTGGATGTGTCATACATTTAAGCCATTTGGGTGTATTCCCCTTCACTCATCGTAAGTTAGAAACCATTTCCAAGCTGTTGGTGGCCTTAAAATGTCCTCACTGTAAGTTTCTCTCTTTGAAAATCAGATGGGAATAGCAGTCAGAAAATATTCACTACATGCCAAGTTTGAATTTGTTCACTTTCATATACAATAATATAGATTATAAATTTGCAACTTTTCAGGATGATCCCATCTTTAAGATCCTGATTTTACAGTCATTTGACTGTATTTCAGATTAGTCCCTTAACAGTTACTTCCCTCCTCTCCTGCTATATTTCATGTCATCATTTCAGAATGGTGATGATAACAGACTGTAAACAAGCAGACAGTATATGACACTTTAGCCACAGGCTGAAGCTGTCATTATACTTTATGCATATGTGTAGTCAGTAAAGGGAAGTTTTAGTGTAGATGAATCACAGGAACAAGCCTGTGTTCTCTGAGCTCACATACTCTTTCTTACAACACCAAAACAAAGGAAAAATAGGAACCAAGGCCAATGTACCTGCACCAATGTAGGTACCAACCACTATAAGGGTTGTGAATAAGCTATATGCTGGAGTATATTTTTCTGTAGCGTCAGTTGCAGAGCCGGAAAGTTTTTGATATTTGAAGTAACATATTAAAGGTGTGTCAATCTTTATTTTTTATGACTTGAGAATCTCTTTCTGTTTTTTCCTTCAGGATCCCAGAAGCAAGCACAAGTTTAAGATCCACACATATGGGAGCCCGACCTTTTGTGACCATTGTGGGTCACTGCTTTATGGGCTTCTGCACCAAGGGATGAAATGTGACAGTAAGTGAAGTTTTTCTATATTACCAAAAGGGTATTTTAGAAAGTAAGTGGAAACACTGGGTAACAACTTCTTATTTCTTTTCAGTGGAAAATACCATTTCAAATGTCAGCTATTTATAGTACTGTTATATTTCAAGTGGATATTTCAGTACTATAATAATACACTAATGAAAATCACCTCTGTTGCTGAGAACATGGTGTATTCAATTTGTGGCTGAAGAGCCTTTGCCATGGCAGTTTAGAGAAAGCCTCTTTTTGGACTGGTCAGGTGAATGCACTGTTGAAGACGGAAATTTCAGTTCAGTTGGTAGCCAAGGTCCAATATTTTCCTTGTATTTCATTTGTCTTGGAAGACTCCTGCTAGAAAAAACTAATAATGAATTTACACCTAACTCCCTTCATTGCTAATGCTGGTACGAATGCTGTGTTTTCTTAGTCATATTCCCAGCAAGTCTTTACTCCATTTTCACTTTTTTATCCTCGCACTTCATTAATGATATCTTTGTGTTTCTGAAGTAGATTATTTTATACTGTTTCATTCACTGTGTACAAAATGTATTGTAAGATAGAAATTAGCCATGTCTTTCAGCTGAAAAATATCCAGCTGTAATCTGAAAGTCTTGCCAACAGTTAAGCATTGTAATCTTAACTTACACTTTGCTCAGTGTTTGCAGTGTAATCATATTATTAGCTTCTTATAGCTGGCTGAACCATTTTTATATCCACAGCCTGTGATATGAATGTTCACAAGCAATGTGTGATAAACGTCCCAAGCCTCTGTGGCATGGATCACACAGAGAAAAGAGGAAGGATTTATCTGAAAGCTGAAGTCACTGGTGACAAACTGGAAGTAACAGGTAAACAATTAATATGGGAATTTTGCAGGTTTTGTAAATGTGCAGTGTTCACTGAGGGTTTGTGTACCTTGGTCAAATCTTTGTGTATTAAAACCAGTGATGGAGTATTTCCCTTCAGAAGTGTCATGTTATCATTCAACATGTCCTTGAATCAAGAAACTCTATGAACTGGTGTTCATAAAAATAAATAGAAAAATGAAAGCTGTAGCTTTAAAATGGCTTTAAAAACTCAGGAATATTACTTAGAAAATCACTGTAATGTCAATTTTTTGTGTAGAAAGCAGCCCAGTAGGATAGCTAGCTGTTCAGGAAGTTAGCTGTCATCAACACAAGAAATACTCTAAACTTTCATCAGCTGAGGAGTTGTTTCCTGTATTTCAGAGTATTTGATAAACAAAGGCAACTTGGATTCAATCCCAGATATTAGTCCCAGTGAGTTATAAAACAAAAAAATAAATCATCACATTCTGTAAGGTTAAGGTTACCACGATGGGGAGGAGGGAGAGAGATGAAGGAGAGAGAAGGTGGCAGTTCATTTTCTTGGAAGTGTTTCTCCCAGAATTTCTGAGTAAGCGTTGGTTGTGCGCACACACATGCGCACCCACAGACCCCACCGACCCATTCCAAGTCTGAGGTTGCAGAAAAAATTCTGGAAAATGTATTTTGCAAGTTCAAGGACTGTTTTGTCCCCCTAAATAGACATTTAACAAGTTGTTTAACTCCAACAGAACTTCCTTGTGCTGTATCAGGGAGTGGAGTTCATCGCTTAGGATCTGCGTACGAATTTGTATTTAGAGCATGTTACATTTGTTATGTATGTGCTTTCTATTTTAGCTGGGGTCAATTGATAATTATTGTATCTGATGTCTGAAGTGTGAAGTTGGTAGTGAACTTTATTGTTGATTTTTCCTTTCTGTTGGACACAAATATGCGAAAAATGTTCTTTGCCAATCAGATTGCAGTGTATTTACTCAAAGGGAAAGCACAGGGCAGGAATTAGGATGGACAGAAGTGAAATAAGGGAAGGAATAACAGAAAATTTTGTTCATGGGTTTTTTTTATAGCTAGAGGCAAGTCTGTAAAACAAATTAAATTCTAAAAGGAAGTTCCAATTTTTATGGCTCAAAAATTTAAGGAAATTTTGAATATGTGCTGTCAGAACTAGAACCAAAATAAGTAAGATATAACATAGGAAATGGAGTAGAAGACACTTGTAAAACAGAAATTATCAAAAGCTTTTATCTCAGGAGAGTGGGTTGGTTAGTGTATCATCACAGGTGACCAACACTGCTTCTTCAGTGAAGAAAAATTAAAGGCAGCAAATCTTAAGACATCACATAAGATGTACACTGATACATCTTTAAAATTGGTACTGCAAGAAACTGAATTCAGTGCGCACGCTATGAAACACAAACCAGGTACAATGCTTTTATCGTTGCCTGTTTGGTATTGCAAAATGGAATTAAATTCAAGAGCAAAGTTAGAGCAGGACATAGTAGGAGGTTTCTTAGACCATCTCAAGTTCTGCCTTTGTTTCTTGAAGTAGTTATTGGGAACCTGTGGATGTTGAGTGTTGTGTAATTCTTCAGCGTTGCTCGGTTGAAAGGCTAGAGCCTATTACACACCAAAAGGATGTTCCTTCTACCTCTGCACTTCTTTGGGGAATGTGTCTCAATAGAGACCATACCCCTTGTAGTCCACATAAAGGAAATCAGACTATCATACTGAATTTTCACAGCTTATAGAACCAGCAAACTTCCCTCCTGGCACTGTATTCATTCACGGCTTTGTTCTTTCTAAATCTGAGTACCTCCATATTTTCCTGTCAAACCTTGTAAAATGCATTGAAAAGGAGAAGTGTGATAAAATGGAGTTAGGAAGGATCAGAACGGATCCCAAGTGATACTTAATTGTAGCTTAACTTTTCAAATAGCTTCCTGTCGACGTAGGAGGGGTAAATTTGTCCAAGGTACTGTCATTAACAGAAAGGTGATTTCACTAACTAGCAAGGCATTTCAAAGATGATGATGCAGGTTCTAAAAGTAATGGTATCATGAGAAAGAACTAATCTGAAAATCATCCAAGTGACAAAATTTAGTATTTGCATTATTCTAGGCCACTTTTCAGCAAGGTTCTTAAATATGGCTTAAACTTTCCGCCATAATGCACATAATTTGACAAAAAACCCATGTCCTTATTTTCTGATGATTCAGCAGGTCTAGAATGCTTTTAGGAACACAAATATTTGTCACAAGTCTTTGTGGTACCAAGCCACTACAAAACAATTACACAAAAAGGTATTCTTTTAGTTCACAGTTTCACTTGAAAAGGTCTTGTCTGAGATATGAATATGGTAAAATTGTTACAGATATTTTGTAGGTTTTCTTCATAAGCTCTTTTTGGTGTGAGTGCACTTAGCAAATGCTGTTACTTTTGTTTTTATAAATAAAACATTTCCATCCCACAATTAAGTAGGTTTCTGGACAACAAGAAGAATGTTTACTATAACCTTGTTATGTATATAACAACTGTCGTGCTGCTGTTTCAGTTGAGGCTTGTCAGTGTTTCCAAGATTTCAGAAAATTTCTTTAAATAAAAATGGCAGTTGCTCTGAAAGTAAGCTGCTTTTTTTTTTTTTTTTTTTTTTAATAAAAAATACTATACAGACTAAGCCCAGACCAGGTGAAGTTGCAGATACCTTTTGTGCATGTTTAACTGAAAAGGAAATTAGCAATTGTCAGTTAGTTCACAGACATATTGCTGTGCAAGAATTTCAAATTCCTTTCCTCCCAGTATGGTGTTGCTTCTAAAATATTTATTGGCAAAACCTTTGTTAGAATATACCATTCCCAGAGCTGCCAAGCATGATACCACTGCCTTTAGCTTTGGGAAAGGAGGTGAATTAAATGTCCAGGAGGTTTAGGAACAGCAGGGAAAATAATCAATGGCTGGCTGTTTGGTTTGAGCCTTTGCCTGAATCTTTTTCAAAGGAATTACTCTGTAGGTGTTGAACTCCTTCAGCTGAATTCCTCAGTATCTCTGCTCTGCATCCTTTTTTGGTTGTTAATTAGTTCCTGCTGATTCTTTCATAGCCAACCTTGATTGCATGCTAAACATTTGTGCTGCTAAATGCAGGCATGCCACTCTGGTTGGCATCTTGCAAATACCTTCAATGGGCAACTCAACCATCCCAGTTCCAGCCAGGAAAGCTGATGGAGGATGCAGCGTGCTTAATGATGACTGCAAGATACGGTCGTTTGGAGGACGCTGTTTAGTGCATTGCAATTGTCTTTACTTCTGCATAATTGCTTTGAGGGTTTTGTGGTGGCTTTTGTTTCCAAAAAAGGCCACAGTACACCCTCGCTTACTAAGTGTTTTTCCGATAAAATATTGCAAATAGTACTCGGCTTTTTTTCCCAGTGAATACTAGGAAAGAGGCAAGGCAGAGTACTGCCAGATGGAGTTGGCCAGTGGTTCAATCAGATTATCTAAAATATCTAAGTACTTTGGCAGGTTTTGAATTGAACTAATGGTGGGAATGATTCAGTCCTGTATGTAAACACACTTTATTCCAGTTCACTAGGTCGGATCTTCAATTTGGGTGCTTAAAGGTAGACATACGTTCCTTTCTGTGTGAATGGAGAGACTCTGCAACACTTTTTCACAAATAGCTAGGAATTTTGTATTGGTGTACTTTGCCAAAACCTTGCCATCTTCCCAGTGCTAGTCAATATGCCACATTCAGTGCTCATTTGTGTTGCAGTTCTTAAATATCAATGGTTTATTTTATAGCTACTAGCTTGAGAGTTGCATTGCATATTAATAATTTATTGCACTTGCAGTAAATCAACTTGGTAGTTTTCTTTTTACAGGAACTGTCTTGAATTGCTTTTTTCTGAAATCACTGGATTCGTGACCCTTTCATAGGTTAGACTGGCTTGGGGATTTTGCTTTTAGGCATAGTAAAGTAGTTTTTGCTATTTTTAATCTATGCTTTTTGCACTGAATTTTATTCCTTCTGATGTGCGTTAAAAGTTTTGTCACTCTTACATTTACTTGTTGACCCATCTTGTAATTTGGGGCTCTTCTGAGTGGGTTTGTAGGTGGTTGAATTACAGTTTTGATTTTTTTATTTTATTTTTGAATTATTTTTATAGTGAGTAAACAATAACCTTAGTGAGAAAATAACCCCATCTGGTGCACTGACAGATAAAAAGCTGCCACATTATTGGGATCCTGAACTGCGACCTATCAGTTGCTGGGAGTTGGATTTGACAGCAGCTGACAATAACAAACTGCCCTCCTGACACAGGCACCAATTTAGAGGCAGGGTGTTAGCGACTTGCTGTCAGCTAATACACCCTACTGTTACATAAACGTTCTTAAAAGATATATATACACACAGCCCAGAGTTTTCAGGGGGGTTAAAGTGTATTTTTCTTAGCCGAAAGAATACAGAAAATCTGGTTTTATTCTTCAGTGGTGCTTATTTAAAAGAAGAGGAAAGCTGGCAGTGATCTCTGCAGAGGTTGGGAGCACATAACAGGCTCTCCAACAACAATCTCCCCTGGAGTTCTGTACTCCCTACTGTATGTTTCTCAAATTATTTATGAATGCTGAGCCACCCTATGGCACTGCATATTAATGTCTTGTCACACTGCTTACTGTTGACTGTTGGGTTAAGAGCCTCTGCCCAAACAAGCTTGAGAAGCAACTAGAGAATTTTGGCACGTTTCTAGATTCTCATAAAAATTGTTTCCTTAAAAGACCCCACTGCACACACACTCTAATAATTTTAGTTATGATTGTCCAGGTCAGTATTAGTGTCTGCCTTTGTTAGCATTAATTCCATGATATTCTGCAACTGATTTTAAAAGGGAACATATATGAATATTCTGGCTATTTGACCAGCTTTTAGTACCAAATACCTATAAAGTGATCCCAAATAATTACGCACATGTGGGAGGCATTTTTAATGCCTGAAAGAATGTGAATCACATTTTTTATCTCACTAATATCTTCTCTCTTTTCTGGCATTCCCAGAGTCAGCAGAATTGCTGCGTTCTTTACAGAAGGAGCTGTGCCTTTAACAAATGCCAGCCCCGGTAGCAACTGAATGGACCCCATTTCATTCATTAAATTAACTTCACCATGAAGAAATAGGCAATGCATAGTATGTAAAAGAAACATTAGTTTTTCATAAATGGCCATCTGCATGCATATAAGAAATGTAACTAAAGTGCTATATATTTATGTGAGAATATAAACAGATAAGAATTAGAAATTTAATAGTCTGAATCCCTTTTCAGATGATTTGATACATCTTGTGTTAAGACTTGCGTTTTGTTAAGTAGCTGTCCTACCCAGTAGTACATATTTTTTATGATGATAATTTTTATAATGGTAATCTTCTTTTACAAGTAAAATATGGTTGCTCCTATGAGACTTCCAGTTGAATTTGAAACCGGAGAACCCACTTGCAGGCACAAGTACTTATTATGTAGCATTAGAGATGATGGTACGTTTTTTGTTAGTAGGAGAGAATATCTTAATAAATACAGAGGAATGAATTATCGTGCAATGTTGGTTCATTTTTCATCTTGTTCTAGGAAGGAAATTAATCAACTGTTTCTTGTGTGTAAATCACCTGTGAAGTGCAGGCGTTCCAGTAGTCTACAGTTGTTACGTTGGCATCTTTCAGGATTCAGGAAATGGGGTGTAATGAGTAGGCACTGGTCTCAGGAGGGATATTGAAAGAAATTTTAGTTGGGCAGGGGAGTAGTTATGGAATACAGAAAAGTCTCATATCAGAAAGTCCTTTTAGTGGCTGAAAACCATATAGAAATTGGAAATTGTCTGAAAAGCAGGATTTGTTTTGGAGCCAGTTGTACACGTGAGTCACAACCAGCTTCAGAAAATAAGCATTCAGTGAGAGTTTTAATAAAATCTTAAAATAAATCCTTAATGAAAGCTGAGCAGCTTTGGATTTTGCGTATAGAGAGTACAAGTACACAACTTGGAAAAAAGGTTATTTTCAGTAATACGTAAATCTTTTAAACTGTGATTAAGGGCAGTGCGGTAAGGTACTGGGGAGAGAGTTCCTTGGCTGGGAATACAAGATCCTCTGTCACTCACCGAAGTCGTCTGTAAACTGGGCAGATCACTGGAATCCGTACCAAAATCTTCTTCAGGAAGTAATGAGAATTATGCAATAATTTACTAATGCTTTATTGTGGGAAGACAGAAGCTTGACAATGTTTTCGAGCTCATAGTCTCCCTTTTCCTTCATTTTGTTGGATAGCTTGGCAGATGAGACCGTTTGAGATTTGAAGTGTCTTCTAAAAGCAGCTATTCGCATGCAGTTGAAAGATTTCTGCTCATCTAAGTTGCTTGTAGGGAGTAAAAGGATTAGCCAGAAATGGTTGCTGTGATTAGTAAACTGTTTATGATCAACATTTGGGAATTCAGGAAAAAGGTAGCTGTGAGTCACTTGAAAAGGAACTGAGTAAACTCATGCTGCTAATAACTCAGCTTTGTTATAGGGACAGAAACATTTATTTACTCATTCCCATGACTAAACTTATTTGCTGGTATCACAAGAAGTTAGAAATCCATAACTGTATATGGCTTGCAACTTTTGACCTACACAATCTCATGGGAAAAGTTCCGGTTTTGTCATCCGCTCTTGAATTCCTCAGAATTCTGCCTGAATTTCTTCTCTTTATCTAAAATGTCAGTTGTTCTCTGCTAGCCAGCTCTGTCTTATTTAGATATTTATTTAAAGTACAAATACCGAAGAACCAGCTCTGTATTTGCTTATGTCTTTATACTATTCCTGGAAAAGTGGGCGTCCCAGTTCTAGGAATGGCTTCTGGATAGATATTGCTGGATTGCAAGTAGCACATAATAGAACAGCTGTAGAACAGCCATCAAATAGGCCACATTTTCTGCTGACTAAACATTTATGATCTCTTCTTCATTAACAATGAGGAGGAAAATGGTACACTTTTTTCTCTGTGGCAAGCTGACAACTATTTCTGGTTTTTAGAAGGAAAACCTTGGCAAGCTTGGGTTTGTTAGAAAATTCAATATATACTTCTCTTCACTGTCTTTTCATCTGTGTGCATTCTCAATCCCCGTTAAGAGTCTAATCTAGATAAAATGTTAGGAAATTTAGGTTGTACCAGCTACTTTGCTCAGTACAGAGGTCATTATCATGCTTAATAGTTATGACAGAAAACTGCCAAGTAGTATTTTAGGTTTCTGAGTTATGCTTCAAGTGATGCTGAACTGTATCTCACTTCAACCATCTGTAAATTAGAGTAACATCTCTATCACAGGGTTGAGTTTAATTAATATTTATAAAGCAGGATGACATTGCTTGCTATCATTACAGCTGTAGCAGAATTCAGCCACAGTAAGTTGATTTATTTTCTTGGCGTTATTTTTCATTTAACTTTTTCTGTTTCAACAGCACACAAGAGATAGAGCCTTTGGTGCAGAGGGGAAATCTCTTCTTTTTGTCAATCCTCTTGCAGAAACCTGACCTACCCTGTTAAAAATAGGGTGCCCTTAAAGAGGTGGGCTGCTAATTCTTTATAAACATTATTTAGCACAAGTAACATCATACAGTTTCCCCAAGAAAAGAAGTGCTAAGTCAGTTAAAAAAAGACATCTGAGAGTACTAATTATGCAGACAAAAGTACAAATGGGCCAGATATCTTAAAACAAGGAGTGAGATAATGACTTCTTTGGCAGCCTGTATTTAGTATATGTTGCATCTTTCCTTCCCAATTAATCTTTGAGCTTCTCTTTTTTCATGTATTTAGAGGGCTTTTCTCTTTTTCTGTGTTTGTTGCAAAAGAAAGAAGTAGTCTTACACATGCTGCCATGTCCTCCTGCCGTCAGTGTTGTTTTCTAGGCTCGGCAGCATTTATCAAGGCTAATCAGTGATGCCTTTCTCCAGGGAGCTCTCCATAGCAGAGTCTCAGAGAATGGCTCTGTATCCACCCAGCCAATTTCTCAAAATTCTGCTTGGTTTCACACTGAGCACCTCCAGGTAAAACTTAAACATAAAGGATTAGTCTGAGGATGCCATGTTAAAATTAAGCAATTATATTCAAGGAATTTTAACAAAAAACTTCTACTGTATATTTCTGGGAAGCTGTAGAACATGTAGAGAGTTCTGCTCCTCACTTATGCCAAACTACAGTACAGAAATAAAAATAAAAAAATGGATTTCGAAGTAATAGTTCACGTGCCAAACCTGGCAGTGCAGTCACAAGTGCCATGCACAAGACAAAACAAAACAAAACCAAACCAAATACAGGATGAGACAGAGAGCAATTTGCATTGAAGACTGTCACTTCATCACTCACTTTATGGTTCTCAGTCCCTTTGGAATTGTAAATATTTAACTAAATTAAGTTACTTAGTCTTGATGTTACTCCTCATAAGTATCTGAAGATCACTTTCAGTGTGCTAAATTTTAATATTGGGTCATTTGGTTTTTTTCATGGGTTGAAAATAAAAATGGTTTTCCAGCTGACCACTGGGTGTGGAGACCCTCAAAGGGGAAACTCAGAGTAAATGAGTGGAGACAGTTTCTCTGGGCTGAAAGCTCTCATTTTCGCAATTGCAAAGCCCTGTCAGCTTTACACAGGGATTGTGGAAAACTACAGATGAAACGCTCTGCAAAGAAGACACTTGTTTCTGTTCTTTTAAAACACAGTGTATTATTTTTTTCTGGTACAATTATTTGAGTAATATAGTTAGTGAACAGAATTACATTTTATTTTAAATTTTTAGCCCATAAGCATTTTCTGTCTCTCATTTTAGAAATACAAATTTAAGAAACCTAACTTACTCAGTATCAACTGTTGGTTCAAGTTAATGTGATTCCTTTCCAGCTATGATCTGATTTCCATAATTAATTTACATCAGGGTATCTGTTCTGCATGAGAATTATTTTGACAAATAAATTAGTGTGTTCCAAATAAGTAGCTTGCATTCCTGTACTCTACCTTCTTTCTACAGCTATTTTGGACATAATGTACCAGTTATAACTGGTTATTTCTCTCTTCCAACTTGTTCTACCACACCTAAAACTCTCTCATTAAATAAACAGAGTGGGTCAAACTGCTTGAAATTATGTGTTTTCTGTGGCAGTGGCTGTTTTTTCGCCCCAAGATTTTCCCTCTGCAGCTTGAATCATATGACACAATGGCTAAGTAGTAGATTTGCACTAAAGCACTACTTAGCAGTTATGTCATTTGGAGAACACAATCATTATGAACACTAAACCACTCTCCATCGTGTAAAAGGAAAATGTCAGCCTAGAGCTAGTTACATCAACTTGTGAATCCACCTGTTGTATAGGAAATGGAACAGAACTGTCGTATGGTTTTGTAAATCACCTTCAGTGCTATGTTATAACGGGCGTATTGTCAACACCACAGTCTCATTTCACTGGCCTTAAGTAAAGCACCGTAATACCTGTCCTGTGCTTTACATTTGTTGTCCATCTCTTTCTGTCTTGTGGAAGGAGTGCACAGTTGTCAATCCACCACAGCCCTGCCTGTATTTCTAAAGGGAGAACAAAGGACATTTTGAAAAGATGTACTTCAGCTGGTTTACACGCCATTAGACTGTTGCCCAAAAACCCGTTCTCCTCTTATTCTATAAATAATGAGAGTAAACAACACATTATAAAATACCTGTCTTGCTTGGATGCCTTTCAACCTCCATGCTGGGAAATAACAGGTTGAAATCCTGGGAAGGTCTATAATTTTTGTCTCTAGTGTGAAAATGCCATTTAAGTCTGGGGGAAAAGGAGGAGAGTGCCATGAGCAAACAGTAACTATCCGTTGCTGAAGANAGCTCTGATTGAGTTCTTAAGTGACTCAAATTCAGTTTTTTGTAGGAAGTGCTTTCCATCAAGAAATATTAGGTGACTTAAGGGTTGATCTTTCCTAAATTTCCTTTCAGGCTTCTTCAGTTAGGCAGATATATTAAAAACACCTTCTGGTGCTGACACTGTGAAAGCAGTAGCTGAGGGCACTGTCAATCCAGGATAATATTTCTAGTGATTCACTCTTAAATGCTGGCCTTCCTTCATACCCTAGGAACCATGTCACCCTCAAAGCTTCTTGTGATTTTCCTTCCAGGAACAATTCTAATCTTAAACTATGAATCTCACAAAGAAATTCCTGAATGAAAGCTGTTTTCTGTCCAAAACAAGCCCAGAGGATTACTGCTCCCAGTAGGTTTTGCATTGCCCAGTTATGAGTTCTGAATTCCCCATCTCCAACTTGAGAACCCTGGAGTTCATCACAGCACAACTGGTTTGGGTGGGATGGGGTTTCACAGCATAAGGAAAATTCACCTCTTCTGAGGTTCAGCAGAAGCTGATGGCTGAATGCCATTAACACAGAATAAAACCTTTTATGTCGTATAAATGTTACATGGGCGTTACACTGGTCGTCTGCAAGAGGGAGGAGGTACTCTCTTTGCTCATCCATTGGAATACTCCACTCCCCTGCCGTGACTTCTGAACTGCTTAACGAACTCCACAGCTGCTGCAGTAACTCCAGCCAGACTGAAACCCGAAAGCTGCCGAGCCCCTGATAAATGCCTTTGTAACCCACTGTCGCCTGCCTTGTTCCACGCAGGGATGTGGCCTTGCGGGGAATGGCACCCCGTGCAGATTGCTGGCTATTCTTGTCTCTCTCTCCTCAGGGATTGGTAGCAACATGAGATATGTTAACTCACTTTATGTCTTCTTTTGACATTGTAAACATAGAAGCTACATTAACATTTTTTGTGAAGCTGAAGTTAAACTTGTCTTCTCTGCACTTTTACTTTGGTTGCTGTCATGACATAATGCTTACAGTGATCCTATCTGACAACTAACGAACCATGAATCCGATGGAAGTTTAGTATTAGATACCTTCCAGTGAGGGATTGTATTGAATAATCTATCTTCTAAAATCTATTGTGATCGGCTATCACCCTTACAAGTATTTGGCTGATAGTCCTGTAGCGTTACAAACTAAGACTGATGCAGAAATAAAAGCACAAAGAACTGCTACCCACTTAAAAATTTATAGTGATGGATTTGGACATTTAATCATTCCACTGCGGGAAAATCGCTGCCTGGAAGCTGCATGTCGTTTGTGAATTGCTCTTCTCTCCTGTCATTTCTCTCTACCGTTCTTATAAATATCGCTAAGTGCAACCTTACTTTACAACAAGTAGTTTCTTCCATGCCAAGTCTGACAAGTGGGTTTCACGTCTGATTTATTTTTCAACATGTTTCAATAACTCTGGTTTGACATGTTATTGCTTTCTTAATAGTGATTTGTAATCCTATACAAATCAGCTGTGTTTTATATTGACAGTGCGAGAAGCAAAAAACTTAATTCCCATGGATCCAAATGGACTTTCAGATCCTTATGTCAAACTGAAGCTCATCCCAGATCCTAAGAATGAAAGTAAACAAAAAACAAAAACCATCCGTTCTACTCTGAATCCAGACTGGAATGAGGCGTTCACATTGTAAGTTTAAGGCCTTTTAATGTAGTATCTTTGTATGTATTGAATCATTTATTTCAGTGTTGCATTGACAATTCCTCTATTTCTCTCCTTTCTAGTAAACTAAAACCTACGGACAAAGATCGACGGTTATCCGTAGAGGTCTGGGACTGGGATCGAACAACCAGAAATGATTTCATGGGATCTCTTTCATTTGGGGTGTCAGAGCTTATGAAAATGCCAGCCAGTGGATGGTAAGAGTCTCTGAAAAGAGAGAAGGAGAGAATATATCACAACAACTTTAAAATCAGTATTTTTCTTCAATATAATGTACCTTTTTTTGAGCTTTTCACTGCCTCTCGGGCTATAAATTCACTGAAAATGCAACTAAACCTAGGAAACATAGGCTATATATAAGAAAGGAGGATAATAAAATGAATGCTTTTCTTTTGTGGTGTTCATGAAACTTCTGCTGGAGCCAGGAGCTGCTGCAAACTCAATTCTGTGTACATAGTCTTGTGATACGAATTTTATTTTTATCTCAAATATGATATATCCATTACTAAGTGTATCACGTTATATATAGCTCTGCAAATTTGAAGTACATGGGAACTGATTTTATAAAATGCCGTCTTATTACCTACCAAGCTCATCACATCTTCTTAAAGAGTACATTTCATCAAAGGTAATTGCTTAGGGCTGTAGAAGCACTGGAGGCAAAGGTTCTTCAGAGTTGATGTCTCCCATCATGTCACAGGATGGGTGTGAAGAATTTCCTTGTCCATTAAACTGCCTTGACAGATAGTTTGGGATTAAAGATCTAATTTTAGGTTAAATATATTCTGTTTCTGATTTTGCTTTCGATCTTTGAAAGCAGTTCTTTACATACCTGTGACATGGATAAAAACCACACACAAACAACTAAATCAGATTTTAAATCTAGCAGGAATAAAACTATAATGTCACCATTTTTTTCTCAAATGTTCCACAGGTACAAGCTGCTGAATCAAGAAGAAGGTGAATATTATAACGTTCCAATTCCAGATGCTGATGAAGATGGAAATGCAGAGCTCCGGCAGAAGTTTGAGGTGAGGATTAAACACAAATGGGTGCAACTATATATTGCATATATTTTTCAAGTTATTAAAAAAAAAAAAAAAGCCTGTTAAAAGATCTATGTATTACCATGCTACTGTTTCTGTTGCCTGTGGCAGCAGCATGTGCCTTTGGGTTTCTTGAAGATTGGACCAAATGGTTTAATTCAGTAGTGGTATCATTTTTCTGACAGTTCAGCTTCTCTTCTATGATGCTTGTAACTTGGTATTTTAAAATATTTTATGTCAAGTATATGTAACAATTCCAATGTCTTTTAATACCTGCTGCAAAACCTGCCAGCCATTATCACTAGTATCTGCATTATTTGACAAATGCAAGTCTCAGAAACAACAGTATTTTAATACTTAGAATGTTTGACACTTTTTTTTTTTCCTAAACAAATTATTTACAATGTTAATTAATGATTATTTGGAGCCTCAAAATCTTTGTAGAAGATTGTCACCTGAAATTCTGATATCTTTAACATGGGTATGGAGGTTTTTAGGGATAAGAGGTATTGCTGGTTATGTACAGAAAAGAAACGCTGAAGAAACCTGTATTTTCCGCAGTCTTCCTGCCTTATGTGGTGCAGATTGGAGTGGTTGGTAGTCACAAGCATGGTCTCACTGTGCCGTGCAAAGGAGTTATTTCTTAATGAACAGACTTAGCCAGCAACTCTGCCTCTTCTCAGAACTACAGCCGATATTACAGCAAAATAACTTGCTGGCCTTTAAACCCAGCAACAGGAAAGGTATGGTTTGGGGTGGGAGGTTTTTTGCTAATGGCTGTACTGGATTCAACTCATCTGATCTGACTACTCTTTCCAGCTGCATACACAATATTGAATTTGAAATATTCCAGTCTACAGTATTGTTTTCTTTTTTCTGCTTGAACATTTACAACTTTAGTCTAGCTGTTTATCCAAAAAATAATTCATGTACCTATTGTGCATAAACAAACACTTACGCCTGTTCCTTTCAACCTGAAATGGCAATTTTTTATGTTCACCATCAGGCAGAATTCTACATTGTTATTATAAAAGATGGGTTAACCCAAGAAAGTGAGGAAAAACGGCACATGTTCAACTTTCAAGAAAGAAAAAGAAAAGGTGCATCAATTTCTTCTGAACACATTTGGATCAGCTACCATACTTTTGTCTGCAGCATGAACTATGATTTTTGTCATACATTTGAGAAATATATGAAACTCCATTCCATTTTCCTTTCTTTACAATTGTGATCTGACCAGTGTGATTTTATTTTGCTGCACTAGGTCATTTTCTATTCAAGGTCATACTTACTTTTTATCCTCCTTAGAAAGAATAGCTTCAAAAGTAATTATTTTCATCTCTACATGTCTCTGTGCAATATACATAGTCTGGAATTGGGTGTATATTTGCATTTTGGTGATACTGGTATGGAAATCTACCCAGTTTTTCTCTGGACAGAGGCAGCACAAAGACAAGTCACTAAAATTGTCTATTTAAAAAATGTCAGTTATAATATGCAGTATGTTTGCATATTGAATTTACAATCTCTTAGGTTTTTTTCTTAAGCCTACTGTAAATACATTGGTTGCAGAATGAACACTCAGGGTTTATCTGTGTCCTGCAATGAAGTGGAGTAGAAATCCTGAGAGGTTGCATGGTGTAAAGCTGCTGGACTGGGTCCCAGAAACGGCAGCTTCACATAGGGTCAGCTCTGCCTCAGAAATAATTAGTCTGTCTCAAAGTCGAATTATTTGAGCTTCAGCACCGTGTATTTGAGGCTTTCCCTGTTCTGGAGGTAGCCTGGTTGATGCTATTTTAGTGGTCTGAATTAATCAAGGAAAGGGAATAGGTTTTCAGTGAACACAGTGTCTCCAGGAATATCATTTACAGAGTTGGATAATGAACAGTTTTAATACTTAGTGGTGATATATGGGAATACTGGTAGCCAAACAAAATGTGTAATTATAACTACACCAAGGCTAGTGTAATGCAGTATTACATGGTGAAAGGGTTTAGGTTCAACCTCTTTCTCTCTTTCAAAGTTTACCAGTATGAGAAGGAACAGAGAGAAGCAGCACCTTCCAAGTAGTGTTCATACTTGGTTTCAAGGGGAATTACTGTGATGGCTTGTAAAAATTAACAGCACAGATGTCTGAATAGTAGTATTTAACTTATTAGCTATTCTGGTGCGGCACATAAGTGGTGCTGACTCTGATCATCTTTTACGTTATTTTTCTTATGATTTATATCTTGGCTTACATAGTCATTTTATTTTAGGTATCCTATACTAAGGAACAAGTAGATAGCAGTGAGAAATATACTGCTATTTGTGACTTAATTACATCATCTAAATAAATATTTCCACTGTTCTGAGATCAGCTTAGAAACCTTACAGGAAGAAGATTGCAGAACTTGACTGCCATTTTACTAGGGGAGTGTATTTGTCAGGAAGATTAAGAATATAGATAGACCAAGAGGTCATACGGAGCTATCTTCTCATTTATCAGTTTATAGAAAAGAGTAACTTCAGAGTGCTTGCTAATCAAGTCTATATTTGTGGTGCTTGGTCTACTTTTCGATATATGACAGTGTGATTGATATCCAAGCTACATTGATTTAATTTTGAGTACAAAATGACAACAATTTCTACAAAAGTATCGCATTACTAATATCAGCTACTTCAAATGAATAATGGTGGTCTTCAGAGTAAAGAGCTATATACAAACCTAAGCTATGCAAGAATAGAGAAAGTTTAGGATGAGAATTTAATTGCTTAATATCAAGAAAGAATAAGAATATATTCAGGTTATGAAAGATCAGACAGCCAGCAGATGTGAAATTTTCGAAACCAGTTTCTGGTCTTAAAAAAAAAAACCAACTAAGGCATTCTTACAACTGACTTTGCCCTTTTGACTAAAGTTCAGAAATGTGCTTAGTAGAATCTCCAAGAGCACTTAGGAGCCACCTCCCTTTTAAATCAATGAGAGTTTTTAAAATACCTGCCTGCATCTATAGTTCAACAGACATCTTTAAGATTTGGCCTCAAGCTCTCATTGATTTCAAACTGTTTACACAATCCTGTCACTTCCTTCTAGCTCCAGTTTAACAGCTCAGACTTGTTACTTAAATGTGCTTATTAGTCACACAAGTCTCATTGGTATGCTGCTTTACTTACTGGACCTTCTGGCACAAATTCTTGAAGTCATTTACTCAAAGTAAATCTACCATAAAATAGCTATACAAGATTATAAATAAGTAAATAAATAATAGATTCAAACATTCTCTTTACTTAATTTTTAATTGAACAGTAAATACTATTTGTCCTGAGAAAAAGTTAACTCGTGGCCCATTCTGCCAGTTCTAAAGCAGTTGAAGAATTAACACGCGACTTGTGCCCAGTAGTTATAGTTCCTGTCCAACAAGTGGGACCAAATTTGGGAAAGAAAGAAGAGTTGAGGAGGATGGTGGTTTCATTAATGGAATCATGCAGTGACCTCGCTATGTATTTTTAGATTTTATTGCAAGGTGTTTTCTTTTTATATACTGGCCATGTATTATCTATATGAAGTTCTCCAGTATATAGAAATGGAGTTGTATTATGCATAGGTGCAGTGCAGTATTTTCTATACAACAAAATTTAATCATTCTACATATTTTCTGGATCTCACCTGTCACTAAAACTTAAGAATCAATTATCTGCTCATTTAGCAGCATGATCAAATCTGTCTTCAGTGATTTATAGATGATGCATCATTATTAATATTTAGAGATAAAAATATACTCCTGTAGGAAGTGGAAGCAGGATAAAATCTGTCACTGTTTTTCATTTGGTTTTAACCTTTGGTTGTGAATTTTCTCTCCAGAATGGCATTATTTGCGGCCATCTCAAAACGAAATTCTGTTCTCAACAGGCGTATTCACAATAGTTGTAGCTGCTCCATAATTGTCCGTGCTGAGGTTGCCATGGGAACTCCCAACAGTCCCAGGTGGCTCCATGGACCCAAACTAGCAAGTCTTTCAACTGCAGTATCTACTATTTCTTACATACTTCTTTTCCCGTTACAGTATTTTGCTAGTCAAAGAAAAAAGCAGGATATTGAAATAATGCAACCTTATTGTATTTTTCATACCTGCTTATGATTTGAGCAGTAATATTTTTTGCCATTTAGGGCATTGTTCTGTTTTTTTATTTGGGGAAAAGAAATGTGCAAATCCTAAAACTTCTAGTGTAGGAAGTTATTTCAGTTTTGTCAAGCCCTGTTTCCTGTAATTTGCTGCTCAGTAAAGCACTTCTTGATACTTAAATATCACCTTAGAATAGTAATAGAATAATACTGGTTTAAAAGTAGGCCTGTCTGTCCCCTTCTTTCCACATCCCCATCATGGAAAATATTAATAGAAATAAAGCAGCTGTTATGGTCCCTATCAATTTTTTTATTATTATTATTAAAAAAAGAACAGAGTAGCTATAATCCTTACATGTGGATACATTTACCAAGTACAAGGGTATATTAAGTGATGTGAGCAATCTGAGTCACTACAGTCAGCTTTGGTAATTGCAGTGATCCAAGCAAGTTGTTATGAGGGAATAGGTTACTGCTCGTATAATCTTCATTTTAAGGCATCTCTGGGGAAGATATGTAAGGGTCCTCCTGGTACATACTCTTGTCAGACGTTTTCTGTTGTTCTAATTATTTCCTTTAGTGTAGCTCTCTGTGTGGGTTTCAGTAGAACAAAATCATTCGCTTAGTTTCTGAGAGCTCAGACTACTGTCCCCACCATGGGGATCCATGCAGGACCATTCTGGAGGACCTTGGGAGGTGCTTCCTTGGGGCTGTATATCCACACCTACCGCCTCGGCTGCTAGCTTCAAATTGTGTGTATGTGTTTATGTTAGAGATTTCAGCTGAGACATCAGGTGCGAGTGGCTTTTCATGGCTGTTAGTTTTGTACCGTTCCATTTAATTAAGTGAATAACAATAAAATCACTCCACAACAAGATGACATTATTCTGATAAGTACTTCTTCTGCAAAATAATTACCAGTCTCAGTGTTAGTAACCATTTTCATCTATTTGCCAACATTGTGGGCCAGATCCATAAACCTGTGTGTGGTAGGAAGGCCAGGCAGGGTACCCAGGGAAAGTGGTTGTATGCTATGTTTCCAGTCTTCCCCTTCTGGAATTCATCCAGGTACTAGACAAACCATCCAGGCAGGAGCAGCTCTTGTTTATTATCGTCCAGTTGCCTGATGGGCTCTTTCTGCTGCCAAGAAGTGGCGTGGCCTGGCTTTGCAGCGTTTCCCAAGGACTGTAGCTGGTGGGGCCGGACACCCCGTGCTGTTGCTTCAGCTGTTCTCAGGTTATCGTTACATGAGTTACGTTTTCAGCTGCTTTGTGCTGGTGGAATCGCTGATGAAGGCTGTACGGAAGCGAGACCTGTAGTTTCCTTTTGCAGAATAAACAGATTGAAACATAAGGAGAGAGGGAACAGAGTTCAGAACAGGGTAGATACTGTATCTGAAAATTGGAAGTGTACAGTCAGTGGTGACATTTTGGTGACATCTCAGTGCTTCTGAACATAACTATTACTATGATCCTAAAGAAAATGTCTTTTAAAATGCCTTACTGTTTTAAATATAAGAACGGGGACAATGCGGTGCTTGGCCATCAGGCTTGGTTATAAATACCCAGAACCTCTCCAGTGACGCAGGCGCTGTAGATATTTCTGCTTCTCATGTGCAGGGCACCCAGTACACAAGGCAGCATTTTGTTTGACCAAATTTGTGTGTTAGTCCTTGTGCAGACGGGAATTTACAAACAAGTAACCTATCTCAGTCTCTATATGTATCTGTTGCATACAGAGCTAACGTTTATTTACACCATCAGGCCTCTCTTTGTGGCAGTACAGCTGGTGTTAAACAGATTTGAAAATGTCCGCAGATTTCAAGGCACAGTTAAAGCTTTCTGATGAGTTTCAATGTTATTATTATAGTCTAACGCTAAAGAAACCTCTTTTATTTATTTATCATTCCCTTTCTGAAGATCAGTACATCATCTCTGTTTCACTGCAGGTACTGCCTTTCTTAGATCTTTAACACTCCCTTTAATTTTACTTTTTTTAAAGCAGTTTCTGGGTGCTTTTTTAGAAGGGAGGAGGACAGTACTTTCTGCATTAATCTGACATTTTTCTGATACTTACAACCGTTTTAGGTCAAAAGGATATTTTCTTTCTTTCCTTTAATCAATGGCCAGGACATCCTAGAACAGTTTTAATTCTGAGCTGGAGGCTGGGTAAATATGCTGCAGTTGCATAGCCAGGGCCTTAGCAGAAGACTCCAGGGACTGTTTCAGTGGCTTCTTAAGAACCCAATGAGTTTTCTAATTAAGTATGATATTGTCATTCAAAAACACCTGTAGAAGAGCTTTTGTGATTTTGTTAATTTGTGAGTTAAGTTCTTCCAGTCTCTCTAAAGTCCTTTAAGGGCTGTGAAGGAGACATTTCTTTTAAGTCTTTGAAGGATAGTGATGTTTTTGCCCCAGNTATCTAACCGATATGAGTTCTCATTTTGAAGTAATAACTGTAACTTCAGGCAGTTCAGCAAAGGTGACGTAGAAAAGAGAAATAACATTGCTGGCACTTCAAATTGTAAATGAAAAGATTAAATTTACTTTTCAGGAAACAGACACTAAGCTACACTGAAATCATGACCAGCCAAAATATCACTGGCACATCAATCCACGCTCATTATGTATACAGAGATATAAAAGGAAGAGCTTCTTTTTTTGGCCATGGCACTCATTCCTATTTTTAAATTGTGCACATTTAATCATTAGAGAATAGTTTGCAGCATTATAGAGATGCTGTTAGAACTCTCCATCTGTTCTATACTGTAGTTTGGCACAGGGAATTCCCATATACAGTTATCTGGAGGTTTCCCATCCACTCACCATATCTGAAACTAGAGAACTTGAGATTTTTTAACCAGATGACATATGTCTCTGGTCTCGGTTCGTATGAGCTTGTGGTTTCTGTAAGGCTTTTCTCAGTCTGTGTGTTGTGATTTAAGGTGAAGAATGTACATAGAAAATCATATTTATAGCAGGGATTTCTTTATCCCCTATATAAAGATTAAATGTGTGTCTCAAAACAAAAAAAAGAAAATAAAAAATAACTTTTGTGCTGTCGCCCCTCTAACAGTGCTCATTAGTTGTTAAGAGCCCAGACTACATACATCTATACATACCTATAGCTTTATGCATTGCGGTGGTCTAACAACATGAGGAATGTTTCATGCATGAAGCGTATGTATGTGCAAGACCAAGGTTGACGTTGAAGAGCAGTTGCGTGAAGACCTGTACTTCATTGTGCTATGCTGTACTGTGCTCCTTACTGTTAGGGTGATTAACACCACAATTTCTTTTTTGTGATTTTTCTGTGCATAACAGATGTGTCCATTTCTGTATTCTCACTGCTGTGTCTTTTGTTTGTTTATTTCTGCTACTAATTGTTGTTGCTTTTCTTTGCCAGTCCTTTACTAACGATGCAGTGTTTCTCCCTTTCCTGTCTCTTCCAGGACTGTCATGTAAATATCCACTTCTTCAAGGTAGTTTTCTCCTTGGTGTTCTCCTACACCTTTCTCTTCACACAACCCCCTTTACCAATGTTTGAAGTCTATTAAATTCAGTTTCATTCTCACTGTGTTTTAAGGATGCACTTGTTTTTTCACCAGTTTAAGCTTTTTTAATGGATAAAAAAAAAATTGAAGTATGAATCTTTCCTAATTTGTCACAAAGTACTCCCCAGATTAGAAGTTTACTTGCAAAAAAGGGGTCATCAAGCCTCAGCAGATGCAGTGTGCCTTTCCTTTTGAAGGAATTAGTTAAATGAATGCCACCTTCTCATGGAAAATGGTGCATCTTTAATTTGAAAGACGCTCATGGAACTTTAAATAACTTCCACAGATCAAATAATGCTCATGTTCACTGTATATTTAAATAGATAACATTTACATAATATAGCATGCATGTTTTATGATATAATATACTACATATATTGCTATATGTTTGTTGGAGTATACTATATCATAAGAGTTATTACCCATATGCACAGATGCGCTGATACCTGAAATACCAATTCACCTGTTTACTTCCCATTTTACTTCTTTCACTAATTGCTACATCCCTGAATTATTGCCATAAAATACACATATCAGCGTTGACAACATACGTGTGTGGACTTCTTACTGCATGTATCTCTAACAAATTATCTTGCTTTATTAGGGCAAAGGTTACTGACACAAATCGCATTTTCAGTTTCATACATTGGTTAAGTTACAATTTAAATTAAAATTTGAAGCTTCTGTGCCGTAAACTGTTTTAAGAATGTATCTTACCTTATTGAAGCCCTTGTCATCTTCAAATAGTGTTTTCACAATTTAAGTTGACCTAGAGCAGTTTACATGTTACAGCTCAAAGCTTAAAATACTTAATTTAAAATCAAATTTTATTTTTGAAGAGTTGTTTATATTATTAATGCGTGATTTTACCAAATGTTTTAATACTGAACAAGGACAACAAAGAGAAAGACCATTTGTGATTGCCAAATATTTCCTAATGCAGTAATCATTTGTCATGCAATCAGTAATTTATTTTTTCTTAACCTTGATTCTTTATCTGGTATCTTTATCTCAGAAAAGCCTGTACAGAAGAGGACTACCCTTCCTCAATCCTTTACACCTCTTCTTATTTGAAAATAAAATCACATGGTGGTTTCATTGATGAAAGTTGTTTAATGCAGGGAAGTTGCAAGTTTCTCTGTTCAAATGTGTTTTAAACCAGAGCAAAAGCTACCCTGAAAAAATGCATGTGGAGTAAATACGAAGTTATGTCTAACATTGTGTTGTCACTTCGTTGTAAAATCCAGACCTTGAAGTGCACTGATACGAACTGACAAAAGTCCTTGGTCAATTCATGTTTTCATCATAGGAGTGTACCTAAAAAAAGAGCTGAACAGTTTCCTACAGCTGCTGCTTCATAGGTAAAACTCATGCATAGTCCTTGTGAATTATAAACATGAATTCCAGCAAAGAAAGTTGGCACTCTGTTCTGGTGTGAAGAGGAGACTCAAGAATTCCATTCTTTCATGGAAAAAAAAAAATCTTCCTTGTTTATTGTCTGTCTTTTCTCTCAAAATTATTACAAATGCCTGTTCCGCTTGCTGCTGACAGTGACTTAGCATCACTAACCTAAGCTCAGAAACGTCACTGCATGCTGCATTCTGCAAGCTAATCACCACTGACGTTAGCATGTCTTTGGAAATAATTTAGTAAGTAATCAGTTTATGTGGGACTGCTGGGGAGGTTATGTTCCCAAGTTTACAAGATTGGAATTGAAAGGAAACAGCAGGAGCAGATGAAGGAAGGCTGTGTTCCTGAGGATAATGTAACACTTCTGAGCTAGAAACGAGTAAAATGTACACAAATGAATTTTATAATACCATAGCAAGTTTGAGAATGCTGTGAGCAAGGTCAAACAGCACAAATACTCGTTTATGAAATTATCGGATACTGGGAAGGATCACGCCTTTACACTGCTTTTGTTCCACCAGCAAAGTGTATATTTAAATAGATTATTTTCACAGCATCATGCAGAAAACACCTTCATCTTTGTATGTGTGTGTTTGTATGCATTAACTAATTTCATAGCATGTTAAGACTTGGATACAGAATCCTAACGTTTTAAATTAGTCCTAGTCTGCACCTTTTCATGGCTGTGGTGTTGGATTGTGCTAAGATCAGGTAGAACTGAAGTCCTTAAAGATTATTTTAGAACAGAATTGTATTATTTTTTGTCCATATTGAAATAACTGTTATGCTTAAAAACTTGCTTGAAAGCAAATTCTACACTCCAGGTTTTTTTTATTATTGAAAATTAGCAGTAATTTGCATAATTAAAAAGTGAAGGAGCATATATAATAGCACTTCTTTTTTTGATACTTAGGGATTTGCTGTTCTAGCATCGTATTTTTTTGTTTAGGGTCTTTATTACCACTACCACAGGATATTTCTGCTAGAATTCTTGAATATTATTCCTAGGCAGCCTCTGTAATTACATTTCATCTAGTTAGACACTGCTCTGTTGCAAGGGATAGAGTGTTTGGCAATAAAGGCAGAACACAAAGTAGACTCAGGTGGCCACAGGATTATTAAACAGATTAAACATGTTGACAGTGCCAAATGGGTAACTGGAAACTCTTCCCTCTCTTGATTTCACTGCTCACAGCCAGACATCTGTTGTCCAGGGCGATATTCCCTGAAACTCCTATTCTTAGGATAGCTATATCTCTTTTCAAATGACTGTCTTTCATAGTTATTTGACTTCATTGTCTAGATTTTCTAGGCGATACGGTTACCTTAGTCCTGTGCCTGGCAAATTTGGGAATTTTTTAGAAATCATGTATTCAAGTGCTTCATACGGTTTTAACTTCTATACAGCAACAGAAAAAAGTAAAAAAATAAGAAATTGAACTGGGAATGTGATTATAACCCCCTGAAAATAAGCAGCTCTGATGAGATGCTGTATGGTATATTAAGCTGTTGTATTGTCCTTTAGGATTCTCTTATTGCTTTTATCCTAAGTAAACATCTGTTTAATGCAAGGTTGGGCTGGAGAAAATAATTTCTCCTCGGAGTTAGAGACCACAAGAGGTCAGTAAAGAACACGGAATCGCTCCCAAAGCAAAAAGCTGTCTCCAGCAAGAGTCCTGAAAGAAAGGAAGTAGTGCAAATTGTTTGTACGTGTGTATTGAGAAAGATACAAACCCGTTAAATTAAACTGCTATTTTGATAAAATTCAATGTAATGTTTTTCATACAGTCCTTTATTCAAGATTTTTAACTGACAATGATGATAATTTTTCCTCTAATCAAAATATTTAATAATTTGCGGCTGTAAAAGCAAGTACTGCCTCTGCTCAGTTATATTGCTCAGTTCATCTCTACCTTCGGGTGCCTCATGAATTCTGTAATTACCTGCCTCCATCATGCACGGCTTTGTATGCTAGGTGAGAGAAATGGACCTCCATGGAAATCTCTGAGTCACTAAGTAGAATTATCTCATGAATTTTGTGAACCTGCAAGGTGTTAGAAGAGGCACGGGTTCCAAACACACAGCTTGTGGTAGGATTAGACAAAATAACTCAGTTTTACTAATCATCCAGAATTCGTTGTGGGACACACTGCTTTCCCTTCTGTTATTTGTAACCCAAATTAATTGATGGACTCTCTGATACCATCATTCCTACATGATGAGCAAAGCAGTGCAGCACATGGGTGGGCTTCAGGAGTGGGTTTCCTGTGTTCTTGGACATGCTTTCTGCAAAATGGCATTTTCAATCCTTTTTGCATATGGCACAAATATTTTTTTCATACAAATCCCTTAAATAAATTTACTGTTGCTAACCAAAAGGCTAAATATGGCACAAGTTTAAGGGGAGGAGGAGAGGAAGTGAGGGGAAAAGTAAACTAAAGACATAAAATAGTCCATATTTAACTCCCAGGTAGAGTTTTGTCACCCTCCCCATTTATATTTTTATGAAACATCCTGCTTGCCTTCATGTCTTTTTACTAGCAATGGGAATGATAAGAATTTTTCTTCTAGCTATTTTTTCTATAGCTATTTTAGCTATTGAAGTAAAAACGCATTTTCATTTTATGTATTGCATTTTTTACTAATATGTCATAGTTCACCATAGTGACATTGCGGTCATGAAAGTAAATGTAAGAGTGCAGATAAACAGCTTTCTGCTTATTTGCGTATTTTCAGTGTTCTTTTTTCTGCAAAGAAGTTTTGCCAGAGTGTAATTTCGCCAAGGAATACATGGCTGAAAAACGATCTGTGTAAACCTCGTGAATCCTTGACAATGTCCGTGGTACAGTACATCTCCCTGGTACGGGTGTGTCTTGCAATGTCTCGTGTAGGCATCTTCAGTCTGCTGCAGTCTAATCCAAGCATGCTCCTTTCTATATGGATAAATATGTATGTATACATTCATTAGTGCAATACATTTCTGTAGTTTAGTTTACTAGTTAATTTGTTCTTGAAAGGAGCAAATAAGAATCAGTGACAGTGCACAGTAAGATGGGAGAAAGCCACGTGTGGCTTCTTCGTAAGCATTTTTTAAGTCAAGGAAAGAAGCACAAGAGCCAGAGACTGTGTCTTTTGTTCCGTTTCACAGGAAATTTAATTCAAAAGCATCTCCCCAGATTGCTCAGCACATGTTTTGTAGGGAAACAGGTAAAATGGACAAGGGAGTTCCTTCCCCCTGTTGTCTTGCAACAGCAAGGACATGAGCTCAGGCTGGACCACGATGTAAGGCTTGTGCTGTCCCCTCTCTGGTTATAGCTGCTGGGTTGCTAAATCATCCAGAGCTTAGGCTCTTAACTTTCTCCTTTTTTGTGTTGTTTCCATGACTACAAAACTCTCCACTAATGAATTATAAGCTTGCGTTAGGTTATGGTATTAAGCTTAAAACTCAGTCTGGTGAAGTATTAGGTCTTGCTGGGGCTTAGAAATGGACTCTTCTCATTTCACATTCTCAGCATCCTGGTAATTAAGTTGTATAAACTAGGAAATTGATAGTCCTTCATAGCACCTGTAGTTACATGGAATTGGAAATGCAATGAAGTAAGAAACAAGCTGCCACAACAATGGAGATCATTTCAGTGAATGGGAGGTTTTTTCCTCCAGATTTTGACTTGAAATTTATTGGATTTTTTTACTTTATTACAATGGCTCAACCTGTTGATCAAAACCCCACTGAGCTTTCATGACTGGAAACCTGTGTCAGACTTTTTGTCCTGTCTTGAGACTCGGATAAGTTATTTCAGTTTCTCCTTTTTATCTTTGTACGAGTTTTGCCACCTCTGTCAGTGACATCTTCTGCAGTTTGTCCAAGATCTGAGCTGCTCTGATGCTTCTTGTGTAGAGCCCAGGTAGCGACAGACATAACTGAGCATTAATTTCACACTTGCAGCCAAAGCCTCCTAAGCTCTAAGAGTGAAACTGGAATGTTACTATTCAGACTGTTCCTTTCCTCACTTCGCACCAACCATTTTGCCATTTCTTTAAGTGATATGCAGATTGTTATCTGCAGCTCCGCTATGGCTTTGGGTTAATTTAAGAATTAGGAACAGAAACATTGGGAACAAGGCAGGCTAGCATGAGATGGTGTGTTCCATCATCCAGTGACATTTGAAGAGCACATTAAGGTCTAGCAAAGAGGTGAGAACTTACTGCAAGGGGGAGAAGGAGAGGCTTTGTTAAGAGTTTTGCGGAGGGTTTGAATCATGGCAAGAGGATGTTCCTGCTCCATGTATCCCAGGAAAGCCGTAGAACCCAAGATAAAGCCTGCTCAGTCAGTCCTTAGACTGTTGACCCTCATGCTATTAAAATTGCGATTTTTTGCAATGGAGACTGAAGCCAGTGCTGCGCTCTGTTGTTCCATCATTCATTTCCTATTCACGGCTGAATGGGACTGCATGGGCAAAGCAGTCAGTGCTAGGTGGAATCTGCTACAGAGGAGGGGAGGATGCTGGTGTGCAGTGCAAAGCAGAGCTGTGCGTCTCGAGGAGGCTCAGCTGCCAGGAACAAAGCTCTCGATTTCTTTTCCCAATAGGCGTCAGCGGAGCCAATAAGTAACGGATGAAATGTGGCAATAAGCGTGCTGTTTCCAAACAGAAGTTGTGGGTGCTGTGTGTGTATATACCTCGCACACGTGATGGGAATTCAGCGCTGCTGTTAAATATTTTTTCGTTTATCACTTTCTCCTCTTGAAAATTTGTTACCGATAGATCTCCCCGCTGGGCAGCTGTGAACTTGCTAAGAGCGAGTTGCCTTGACAACCGAGAAATACATCCTCTAGTGAACTGCTCGGCCCAAGGCCTTTTGTTGCCTTGAATATTTTTTCTGGGGAAACGATGTGGGTTTTCCCCTTCTGAAGCTGTGCTTGGGGAGTGGTGGGGCATGGCTGCAAGTTTGGGCAGTTTTGGAACCCAGTGTTCATTCTGCATATGGGAACAAAGCCAGTCTTCCCGAGCTGAATGTTGCGAACAGCAGCAGAAGAGAATGCAAGTGAGCGATACAAGGCGCTAAAGCACTAACATAGTGATATGTAGATCTTTGGCATAAAGAGATTGAGGGTAGGAATGGGAATTGTGTAGGTTTGTGGGGGTTTTAAATTCTTCACAAATTTTATTCATTTATTGGCCAATGGGCAAAATGAACGATTCAGCCTTTTTGCTCTGTAATTCTTAAGTTTCTGAACTATAGACAATAACTGGAGGGCAGAGGAGCCAATGTTCAGATTTATTGTTTTGTCCTATTAGATTGTCTTTGCAGTAAAAATTCAAAAGGAAAGTTTTGAAAAAACTCAATGAGAACATTTACTGCGATTGAAAATTTAGTGCAATAATGGATTACTATCCCTAAATCACTTCTTTGCTTCGCAGTCCTCGTTATGGTTTGGAGAAAACTTTTTTTTTTTGGTACCTAATTAAAAGACCAATCATTACACTTAGATGGAAAATAAATTGAATATATTTTTACTGCAAAACCTGAGTTATCTTTTCCAAAAAGCACATACCAAATTCCAAGAGACTCTCCAGTGTAACGCACTGTAACTTCTTTAACACTCCATGAAGAAGTACGTTTGGGCTGAATATATAAGGTATGTCTCACCTGTGGTTTCAGGGTAAAAGAACTGGCCGAGATAAGGTGCGTCCAAACCAGAGGAAGTAAGATGATGTGCATGTCTTGTTTTCTTTGAAGATTAACTCTTCTGCTACCAGTGCAGACTAATTTATCTTTAACATCCTGTTTTCCTGGTTTGTTTGCTGCAAGCTGGCTTTGTGTAACAATACTGTGTTTTCATCAAATATACTAAGCCAAGCAGTCTGAATGTAAATTGAAAATTGATCCAGGGCCTGGAATGCCATCTTCAACTTCAGCAGGTTTTAATATCCATAAAAAATAAAGGTGGATTCACGTAGGATTCTGCTATTTTCAACTGTAGTCATGGTAGGAAGAGGCAAAATATCATTGCTCGTTTCCAGTAAACATTTATGAATAATTTTAATATGTGTCCCTTCTGTAGTTGCAAAACTGGTTTTGCTCTGGGAGTCTGGAAGAGTGTGTCGGTTGCATGGAATTTGCTCTGCAATACTCAAGGCGTATCAGATATAAACTCACGGTAGAGCTCAGTGAGAGCATGTTAAAACGTTTCCTGTTCTTGACCTTACGAGCATACACCAACATACGTTGTAGCTGGCTGTGGATACACAGAAATTAGAATACCCATTTTTGTGCTCTGCCTCTACAACTGGTGAAAGAAGATTTGTAAGTATTTGCAATTATTGGACCCTACATTAGACTAATCTGAATAAAAGTATTTCTTCATTGTAAAAGAGTTTGTGGACAATTTTAAGCAAGCTAAGGCATTCCTGCTATTTAAAAAAAAAAAAAAACAACAAAAACCCAAAACAACAAACCCTAATGTATAAAGTCAGTAAAACGGTTTGAACTGTGGTATTTGTAATGCTGTAAGGATGGGTATGTCCCAAAATAATATGGAACATTTTAAGTAAATCTATTAGAACTGCTTTTTATGAAATATGCTTTCCTCTAAGTCAGCAATCGGTAAGCTGTGATTCTGGTTATCTCTTCCTCCTTTCAGATCCATCTCTGTCTGGTCCAGGTGTTTTCCATATTGCTCCTTTCTTCTAGCTGTAAGAAAACCTGCTCCTCTTCAAGAAATTAAGTTTGTTTAGATAAACATGTCAGAAAATACATTTCTAGGGCTGTTTATAAGGCCAGAGCTTGAAGAGAAAACAATGCCATTGCAAGATCCAGAAAGATGTGGACACCATTTAACAGTGTCAGCTTTAGGGAAGAAGGCATCTGTCTGTGGTATCACATCTGCGTGCCTTGACCTGTGTGTGTGTGTGTCTCAGGTCCAAGGCCGTGCTCTTCAGTTTTGTGTGTGTAAAGCTCTACATCACAAATTGCTCTCCTTACACACAGTTCATCTATCCAAGAGAGAGGGCCCTAGGTCTCTTTATTCCTCTGTGGTTAGTCCTGTTGTTTAAACAGCATTCCTAGGAGCACTGGAAATCACTTCTCTCCAATATCTGTCCTATTTTTAGTGCTTAAGTTGGCCTTAACAGAGCATATGCCTCAAACAGATTTTCTTCCCTTCTAATAAGCAGTAAAGCTATTCATCATGGGCAATCCTGGATGCAGAGGTGACGGTGAAAGTAATGGCGTGTGCTTTTACATTTTTTTAAATGTAAATTAAAATGCATCATTAATGTAATATTTTCTCTAGTACATATATTTTTATTGAGCTCCTCTCCTTGACCGTATTTTAACGGTAGTTTGAGTTCGTAGTTCCCTATCTGAAGTATCTGAAATATATAAATTGTTCTTTATATGAAAAAACAATGTCCCACATGTTAAGGTATTCAAAAAGCTGAGGAAAAGTGTTTTTCTAGCAAAATATCTGTTCAGCAAGTTATTTCCCATGAGGGAAATACTAACATTGCTGTGTGTGAAGAAAGTTTGCAGGTCATTGTATTGTATGTAACATCATTAAACCACTCCAATGGGCACAGCCAACTAAATACTCAACCAAAAGGTGAGGTGAAGGCCCACTCAGATGCCGGAAACACTGCAGAAATGGCCACAACATATGGGTGGATGAGGTCTTCTCCACATGTACACTGAGCCCAGCATGTTTTGGATGTGTTTTCTCCAAATCTTTACTAAATCTTGTAAGCAAATGCTTGTTCCCCTGTATCTTCACCCATTGCTTGAATAAGGCACAACATTCGTTTACTTTGTAGATTTTCTGTAATTTAACGTAAAGCAATTTTGATACATGAAGAAATTTTCCTAATCCTTTAGTCATAACCAGAAATCATTAGTTGAGTTTCTGAAATACTTTTGTCTTGCCTCATATTCTGGATTAAGTTCTGTAATAAAAGGGTGAAGTTAAAGGTTTTCCATAAATCCATTGACATCAATTACTAGTGATGAGTTGTGACATTTCTGCTGAGTGTAGAAACTTCCATGAAGCTTATAAGAGATGTTTTGGTGTAGGTTTATACTTCAGGATGAATTGAATAACATGGAATATACACAGCAGCTAGTTCTTGAAGACAGGTAATGAGGACTAGATCTTTCAGGGTTTTTTTCATAGAGATGTCTTACTGTCCCATCAAAAACTTGGTGGCACAAGTAGAATCTGTAATGGCTGATTATGTTTTCTAATTTCATTTCCATGCCCATAGCCTAATTTTGTTCCAGTAGCTCTGGAAATTTTTCTGAATAGTACTAAGAAGACGACAAAAACATACGCCTGAGGCTAAGTTATAATTGAAACATGTTGCAGTAGTATTTTGGGAAGCTCTTAATGCATCATCTGTGAAATGTTTTGATTTGGATTATTATTGTTTCCTTTTTTTCTTTTTTCCTCCCAGTACATGTTTTCTAGCTTTGAAATTCCCACTGTATTTTCACTAGGACCTTAAGCCAAAAAGCAGTAAAGGAATTCACACGCTAAATGTGAAAAACTTTTTTCCTCATGCTCATGAACAAGTGGTCAGTGACCTAGCTGAAGGGAAATACGGACCTTTGATAAGGTTATGATAATTTAATAAGGTCATCAGGCCATTCCACTTGGGTCCGTGTGCTTTCACTGAATCAGCCTGGTCATTCTCCAGCACTTCATGGATGCCATATTCTTGCCTTCTTACCTTTTCTTACATACGGTTTGCAGCAGGGTTCTCTGTTTACGGTTACCGGTGACTGGGCTAACGCACCGAGATAGCTCAGCACTAGCGATGAGATAACCAGGACTGTCAGCTTCCCGTCAGCGCAGATCACTCACAGCTAAGTACAGTCTGGTAAGCTGCTGCCAGCGTTAGCCATCTACCTGGAGCAGATGGCACAGAAGCCCACCTGACAGAACAGGAGGCACCCGATGTTCTCCTTAAAAATCTACCCTGTGGAAAAAGAAATTATCAAATTGAGAGTGACATCTAATTTTAAAAAGATAAAAAACAGCAGTAAGAGGAGCATGTCTCTGCTGCTCATTGAATCTAAGCATTTTCTTGCGAGGGTGCAGAGAGACCTTGGCTTGGCTCTCTAATATTATTTTAAGATGCCACCTTCAGATCCTGACAATTCCATCTCGCGTGTGTTTGATCCGAGCGAGCGCGGCGCCTTCAGCTCTGGGAGCCGGCAGAGAGCACAGGAGCCTCCTGGTGAACCTGCCACTCTCTGCTTTTGTGCTGAAAGCACTCCCTGCCTCAACTGCAGGTTTGTACCCGAAGAAACAGACTGCCTTAAGAACAAAATTTGATTTGTTCTTGCGAATGATGCGTCTTTCAAACAGGCTGCCAACAACCTACCCAGTGGATTTAAAGTATAAGGAATAAAGCTAGTGTTTTCCATTCAGTGCCTGATTTGGATCTCTGTTACTTGGTGAGAAAAGCGGATATTGAAATTGCTTCTTGTATCAGAAGAGCAGGATCTTTTATCTGAGATCCCATATGTGAGAACATCAGAAGGACATGGCCAGCAAAGCTGCTTTAAACCATGTCTTCATCTTGTACAAATAAAGGATATTAGGTTTTTTTTCTTTTTTTTTTAACTTGTTTCGCTTATGGCTCCGTCTTGTATTGTGGCCTCAAAAGGAGCTTTGTCCCGACAGAGAGTTCCATGACAGACGCTGGACTTGTCCCAGCAGCAGGATCTGCGGAGGGGCCGTCCCTTGCAGAATCAGGGATTTAGGACTGGCTCTCCCTAAACGTTTGCACAGCACATGATCCTGATTAGCATCTCCAAGTTCTGCTTTCATGCAAGCAAGTAATAATAGTGGTGGAAGAAATTCCACGTTTTAAGCTGTATTACAATTAAAACAAAATATAGAGAGATCAAAACTGCCAAAATTCGTATCCCTGTGGCAGGGTATAAGACTTTCTGCATTTATAAAGTTGCAGGAAGAGTCATAAAATCTGAATATGCTTTCCAAGTGACGTGTGGTTATTTTATCAGAAGCTTACTTGTCATTACTGCCTGCAGTAGTAGGGGGCTGGAGTCTATGAATTGAGTTGTCCCTTTCAGTCTCATAGTTTTAAACTTGTCTGGAGAGGTGAAAGTTTGTACCTCCCAGTTTCCAGTGAGGCTGCAAAAGCTATGTGCCAGGCCAGGCTTTTAAGGTGATTTATTGTGTGACTTTGAATAAACTTTAATTTCTATAATCTTCTTTATCTGTAAAACAATTATAATATGCAATACTGTCATTTTGCAGTGCAGTGAGAAAAGTAGTTATCCTGAAATGTCAAGCATATGTCAGTGGCACAAAGTAAATTAAACATATTAGAGGTTATTTACCAGATCCACACACAAGATAGATGGGGGGAAAGCATTTATATCCTGAAGTATTATTAAACCTTCTTGGCTTTGCTTCTGCTGGTATATGGGATTATTTTGAGAAAAAAAAAGGGATATTATGTTGTAGCCTGCATTATCTTTCGGTGAGTCTTACTTTTTTCTCTTCTATTAACTTTGAGATTTGAAATGCAACTTACTTGAGCAATTACATGGTGTCTCATATGAAATACTGATACAGTTGCTACCTTCTGCAAACCAGACTGTCTTGCCAAGGCAGAGCCTTTGTATGTAATATTTCCCTTCCTCCCTTTTCCAGATCAACACTTGATTGAAAATCAAAGTTGATTGTGTTGCTGGTTTGACAGTGGCCATGTTCATCTGCATTAATTCTCATGCATTGTGTTTGGTTTTTTTTTAATGTAGGTTATTTCTATTAATGCATGTCAAATTTCCTAACTCTTGCTATGCAGTGACTTCAAGAATTACATTTTAAAGAGACTGTTGATGTCCTAAAATACCCGGTGTAGATTATAGCATGATATTTTTGAAAAGTATTTTTTGTATTTCAAAACAAAAACACCAGATAAGCCTGCTTTTGGCATGAAAATAAGTTATTTTTTTTCTTTGGCTTTGGTTTTTGCTTTGGTTTTGCTCTTCTAACCAGATAAGTAGATCTGCTTTTATCTGGTTGTACATGAACACAGTTTTCTACTTTAATTCACTCAGTAACGTCAGAAGTATTGTTGGAATGAGTCTTCGAGGTTGTGTCTGTGCAAATTTTGTTATGCAGCCTTTCTCCTGGGAATGCCACCTCAGATGTGGTCATCTCCAATTGTAACCTTCACCCAGTGATCCATTCTGCCAAGAAAACAGGCTACTCTGCTTACTTTCCTATTTTTGTGTGTGTATGTGTGTGTATGTTCTTCAGAAAGCCAAACTTGGGCCAGCTGGTAACAAAGTCATTACTCCAACAGAAGACAAGAATTCAAGTGTGCCATCCAACAATCTGGACAGGGTGAAGCTAACAGATTTCAACTTTCTCATGGTCCTTGGAAAGGGGAGCTTCGGGAAGGTAGGAGTTCTTGATATCTATTCCACTCGTGTTCTTTTTTTCTTTTTTTTTTTCTTGAGGAAGAATGAATAATTCTCTAAGAAGCAAAATCCAGAGTCACAAGGATGTGCATTTTTGAGGGAGGATTTCTTAATATGGAATAGGGTGATTCCCTAAGGACTAGCAGGCTTCAGTTGTGATTGGCAGTTTTCTTGAAAAAATAAAAATAAAAAAAACATTCAGACTGTTGGGCAGGGTGCAAGAAACAGTTGCTGACTTTTAGATCCTCACTTGGCAGTTTCAAGGAAATTAAGTCTACTTTTCTGGCTTTACTACCTAGGTCACTCTGCCAGTTCTGGAAGTCACCAACATTGGTAAGGCTGAATATTGGGGAAAACACAGGAATAGTATATATATATATTTGAAATCTGTTTGTCAAAAGAAAGGACTGCTATTTTTCTGTCTGTTTGAACAACCGCTTAGTGTGATAAAGTGCCCTCTACTGAAGAAGTCCCCTGGGACTTAACATTTTATCAGCCCTTCGGCAATGTGCCTGCGATTAACCAGAGGGGTTTGGCACAGGCACTGTCTGAAATGACTGGTACAGCTCATGGCAGTGGGTGAGCAGTGGTGATATTTTTGGAGTTTTGATCAAGTTAGTCTATACCAATAAAAGGAAAAACTGGATTGCCATCTATACAAATCTTGGGGCATATGAGTCACCTTCCCTCCTTGGCAGGTAGGAAGATTTTCACCCTGTTGTTTCTCTTTGTGCAGGTGATGCTGGCAGACAGGAAGGGGACAGAGGAGCTCTATGCAATCAAGATACTGAAAAAAGATGTGGTGATTCAGGATGATGATGTTGAATGTACAATGGTTGAAAAACGAGTCCTGGCATTGCAAGATAAACCACCATTCCTTACACAGCTTCACTCTTGTTTCCAGACAGTTGTACGTGAGCTCTGTCTTTCTTGCCACCCTGATGTTTTCCGTACTATACGATCATGGATTTTATCAGTTCAATAACATTTATTATCATCCAACCTATATATCATAGCTTCTGCGCATAGAAAATGGTGGAGAAAGGCATACTGCATGTAATTGCCCCTTGTATTTTAAATACAAACCCTAGGTTTAAAGATTTTTCTTCATACAGTAATTCAAGCGGACCAGGGTGACAATTCATAAATTTAATAATGTGTGCTTTGCTTAAGCCCAGATTCCCAAAGGTTCAGGATCTGAGGATAATACTTGAAAAGTCTTAATGGCTGTTACTATTTTGTGAGGTGATTAGTCATGAATCAATGTTGATGGATTTAATTTAGTTTTCTGGCACCCCTGGCACAGAGGAAAGCTTTGTTGTTTTTTTTCTTCCTTCCTTATAAATATGTGAAGTGGACATTTCCCCATCACATTGCAAAACGTCTCCCAGACACAGATTGCAGGATGGATCTGACGATCCAGCAGCACCATACTGCTCTGTTGGATGACACAGAAAGCTGCCTGGTAGAGAGTTGGCATTCAGTGTGCTTTTGGTTTTCGGAGTGGGCAGGGATACACCCTGACACTAGTGAACTGGCTCCAAATGTTCCAAGCTGGGTAGAGGTCTTTATTGACAAGAAATCAAGGCTCTTCTTGTCTCACCTTGTAGCCATCTTACAACAGTGGCCTTGAACTAGTGCTCCAGGGCTGGGTTGTCCCTTAATGGGGTGATGAAAGGACATACGTTCTTTTTTCACTTGACTGTTCCATATCTTTTACCTCTTCTTACATTGTTGATGGTTTTTAATCTCAAAACAAGCGAACAAACAACAGACAGTTAGTTTGCAGTAATAACACTAATATTCCACAAACAAGCCACGTCATCCCATCACCATTTCATAGCGTAATTGTCTGTGTTGTTCGAGGTATTTTCAAACTCTTGTTTAATGTCTACGACTCTCTGAGCAGAAAATGGCCTGAATGCAACAGTTTTGCAGGCATATTTAATCACAATAAACCGTGAATCTGGGAGCTGTTACACTTGGTAATTCTTGCTTTCCAAAATATTTT
This sequence comes from Pandion haliaetus, assembly GCA_013401275.1. Lineage (NCBI taxonomy): Eukaryota > Metazoa > Chordata > Aves > Accipitriformes > Pandionidae > Pandion > Pandion haliaetus. Next base: position 184,893 of record VYZV01000829.1, on the reverse strand, counting down.
TCCTGCCTCTACTTATAATATAAAGATTGTTGTAATAAAATAAGAGGGGTGCTAGTGAGAAATAGACTTCTATCTCCCTCTGATTCTTTATCTTTATGTAACTTCATTAGTAGCCAAAAAGCTGAGTGTCATCAGTAAATGAAAAACTGCTGTGTTTAGTCTTATCTTTCTTTTGAGCAACTACATTTTAAATGTAAAATCTTAAAAGTACAAATGCCTAGTGTTTTCTGGCCAAGGGGAATGGAGGGGGAAAAAGTTGGGGGTTTTAGTATTTACAGTATAATTTTTTTGTTTCATCAAGTACAAGAGCAACGGAGCTACATAAAGGCCTAGATAAATCATTAACAAGTTTGCCTAATTTACTTCATGTTTTCCAAAGTGTTGAGTAGTTGCCACTTTTTTGCTATGAAATATTCTGGAGGATTAATATGAGCTACAAAAATGAGAAATTGTATATGAAAGAGAAGAAAAGGCATAAACTGTGTGACCCTAGGAAAAATTGATAATTTTTGGTTAGTGCTTTCAGGCTTCTATTGCCATGGATTTTACAATAAGACAATTCATAACAAAAATCTAAATGTTATAAATCCAGTCTGGCCAATCAAACATTTTGCCCATGGCTTATCTGTTGGACCGAGCTTAGGAAATCATAGTTTTAAAATGTGTGTTTATGTTCTGAAATCTTAGTTACTGAATGATTGGAGACTTTCAATCAATGCTGAAGGGATTGAGCTAGAGCATCTTAGTAATGAGTCTCTTTCCGATGAGAGTATCGGATCAGAACTTTTCTGCAAATACTTCAGGATAATGACTCTGTCCAAATATCTAAAGGAAAATTAGAAGAAGCCAAAAATATGTCTTCCGTAATTAATGCATCTTATATGCTGTCTGGATCATGTTATAACTGCAGATAGTAAGCTTCATAATGTTGCCCACCAGAATTTTTAACGTTAAGTGGTCAAAATCATCCACCCTAAGTCAAAGATGTTTGTAAACAATGTATTCTTACTGAAGTCACTGGGAAGAGCTCAGTTTTAGTCCTCTGAAAACTGGGGGACAGAGCTGCCATTTTGTATTGTATGAAGGTCACTGGGTGGGAAAATACTGTTTAAGTGCACTCAAGTATGTTACGGTCATGTTTGATTTGAGACACCTGGATATGGCCTTTAAAAGTCCTCACTGTGCAAGAAAAATCTCCCTCCAAATTACCTTATTGCCGTCTTCCTCTAGCTGAAATACGTGCCTATGAGAAATTAATTTAGTGTCACTTGTAAAAGTTCCAGATACTTTCATAAACCCTACAGTTACTTTTCTTCTTGCCTCTGTTTAATGATAAAAAACTTACATTTTTAATACCTCCCATCTTCCAAAGGAAAACGTATTAGGAAGGATTAGAAATGGCCTCAAAGCAATAATTTTCAACCATCTTTAATTATTTTTTTTTTTACATTTGTTTTTACAGAGATTTTTCAAGCAGAACTATATGTGAATAATTATGGGAACCATTGTAGACAACTAATATATAAAAGCGCATCACTAAAATTGGCAAATTTAGAGAGATCTCATCAGTCATTTACTCTTGCAGGTTTTACAAAACATTCCACTTCCATTTCCTGACCTATCAATTTTGCCAGAATGTACAACCAGTCCTAATAATCTTAAAAGCTTTATAATAACATATTAGTGACTTTTTTGCTGATCAATGCATATTGAATATTTTCTATAATGTATTTATGTGCGTTTTTAATACTTTATCCTAGGACCGTCTGTATTTTGTTATGGAGTATGTGAATGGTGGTGATCTCATGTATCACATTCAGCAAGTAGGAAAATTTAAGGAGCCACAAGCAGTGTGAGTGTTCATGTTTATCTATTTAATTCATGTCATCATCTTAATTTTACACTGTAAGAGGATTAGGTTTCTTCTTCCCAGGTTCAGTATGAAGTCTAGGCTGGCCTTTTTAGATTCTGTTTTTTAAGGCCCAAAAGCTGAAGTTTATGTTAAAAATGTTGTTTGCACACACAGAGCAAAGGTAGCTATGCCTTTTTATTCAAAAACACAGTACAAACAAAGGCATGTAATGCCTGCTTTATAAGTGACAAGAATTTAAACAAGGCTACAGGAAATTAAAGATGTTACTTGGTATTCTGGTGTTGTTTTTAAAAGCAAATAAAAAAAAAAAGTGAGTAGAACATCTCAGTCTGAATTAATGTTATAAGGAAAGGCAATACAAATAGACTCAGCACTGCAATATAAATTATTGTTTGTACAAGATAAATTCAGTGCATAGCTTATAAGAATTTCTGTAATCCTACTTCTTTATAGAAGTTTCATTTGTGAGGAGTTAACGATTAGAAGTTGTTTATATACATGATCCCCTTTAGGTAATTGTACATCTGGCATATCGGTGCGCAACTGATAATGATCTGTAGCATACTCAAATGTGAATAGATCTATCAGTACCATATTAGTCATGCTTATAACATCTCATCGTCATTTATTAGTGTTTCATAAATCATTTAGCAACGAAACTTTAAAATCAAGTGTGACCAACTGTTATAAGATTTCAGCTAAAATAATTTCTCATTTCAATTTAAGTAATCAGGGCTTGTTTAAATGAGAGGCCTTCTAAATATAAGTATTTGAGATATAGAACAAAAGTTCAACATCTCGCTGAATAAAAACTAGATGGTGTCAGATCATCCTTGACTCCCAGTTAATGCAACTTGCCAACACCCGTTGCAAACTATGGTGCTTTATGACAGCTTATGCCTGTGGAGCATCTTCCAGCACACGCTTTCACAAACACCTCTGATCACGTGTTTCAGAGCTGAGCTTTCCTTTCCCTTATGCTAGCCTAAAAATTAATCTCATCTTTAAATAATCCTCTTGCATGTAATTTGCACAGTTCCACAGCAACTGGCTTCAAACATCCATCAAGATTATATATCTTTTAACTACATTCAGCAATTATATTTTATATGGTAATCATTTTAATTAGCTTTCTGTAATTAATCCTTTAACAGCCTGTATAAAGGAATACTATTTCTGCAAATTATTTCATGCCGTATGAATTGCAGTGTAAATTGAGCTGCATCCTGAATGCAGCATTGGTATGTGATTAGAGATAATGACCTTTGCAGGAAGAGTTAGATCAGTGGAGTAAAATGCTGTGCTCCAGCGGCACCATTTTTTTGTGGTCTAGGGAGATGTTTTCTTTTTTTTAAAAAAAAATCTGCATTATTTTATCATCAGATACTCCAAATGTGTCTGTTAAAGTCAAACTGAAGTAAGGTGTCTTTTATGTCATCTGCCTGTAATATATATTTTTATACCTTAATATGTATACACACACTATATATTATATACTTTATATGCTATTATACTATCATTCTTTACCACCATGATGCATTTCCAAAATATTTTTTCAGAAGGAAATCATGAGACGGTAAGAAATCTGCTGGGTTTTTTTCATGCAGGTTCTATGCAGCTGAGATCTCAGTTGGGTTATTCTTTCTCCATAACAGAGGGATTATTTATAGGTGAGTATAATCTGACTTAAGTAATTTCTGAACTATTTTTAAAATCCTGAAAGGATCGGTTTCTTTAATATTTCAGTGCGTTTTTAAAACACCTTATAAAAAGCAATCACTGTAGAGTTCTTTTTGTTTTGTTGGTGCTGGTGCACCAGAAACCAAAGCAACTGCTTTACCTGAGCTTTTCTGACATCTGTGCTCGGCCCAACTCAAATGAAAACTCTTGAAAATGTAAAACATTATCTTATGCATTCCTGTGTGATGGTTAATAGTTTTACGTGTTCAGAAGTCTCAGTGTGAGCGTGCTGGTGCTCATATACAGCTCTCTCTTCATTAATTGTCCAGTTTCAGGTCTTACAGTCTTTTTTATACATGTGCAGTGAGGTGCCCAGCTCTGTCTGGACTGCAGACTGCCATGCATGTGCACCCCTGTCCCCTCCGCCCCCCCCCCAGAGAGCTACACATAGTCCTCACCTAGACTCATAAGTAGATAAGTTGGCCCTAGTTGATACTAAACATTAACATTAAATTACTGTGATTCTTCATAGAGATCTGAAATTAGATAATGTGATGTTGGATTCAGAAGGACACATTAAAATTGCTGATTTTGGAATGTGCAAAGAACATATGTTAGATGGAGTAACAACCAGGACCTTCTGTGGCACTCCAGACTACATTGCACCAGAGGTAAATATTTACCATTTCAAGAACCTTTTAGTCTCTGAAATGAAAATTGTCACTACACACATCTCACACCACCAAGTTTTGATAGCTGTAACTCTGGATGCTCTGTGGATGGTACCATTTATGCTTCTGCACGTATACTGAACAACTTTGTGAATTAATACAATATTATCAGTAAGGCTTCACTATTTTAAAAAATACCTCGTTGATTGAAAACCTGATTTTTTATGAGATCAGTGCTTCAGACTTCGTTCCTACTAGCAAAAGACTAAAAAAGCTGGATCACCACCTTGTGATTTTAAATTTGTGGCCTGAAAATGTTACTATGCTAAACTTTCTCCTTCAGTTTGTGAAGTTCTAGAGAGTTCATGGGCGTTTTTGATGAGGTCAGCAAACATTTTGTTGGGAGCAAACGTAGCTTCTTTAATGTATTTCTCCATAAGTTCACACAGCTGACAAAACACATATATTTAAAGGATTGTTTAGTATTTTCAGGAAATCACAAACCACTCAATGATTTTTGCGAAGAGACTCATGAGGACTTGAACCTTTTTGCTGACCTCCGTGTAAAACTATTGTGGTCTTTTCCACGCCATGTCTTGCAAATGGTACACAAGTGTCATGAATTACTGTTCTTGATCTCAGGAAAGCTCCAGTCATCGAAAGTCTGAACAAAGCTATAAGGTCAGGGCTTGAGTGGAGTTGACATAATAAATCCATAATTTGCCTTGAGTTTTCTGTGACTTGGCGATACCTGTGCTGCATTCAAGCCACTGAAAAAAATCACATTCAATCATGAACCTAAGTGCAGTGGGTCTAAAATGAAAATTTGATCATGAGAAGCACAGTTCTACTTTAAAGCGTTGTGATAAATAAGAGCTTAGAGTTAAGATTTTTAGTCTGGACATGATTTATATTTCAGTAGTTTAGGTATAAAACATTAAAAACAAGCACATGTGGTGATTTGGAAATGATTCAAATATATGAATATTAAAATCTGGTATTTGTGCATACTGAGCTTTCAAGAGTCTTGATTTTTTTGGCTGCAAATTCAATGCAAGAGGCTATATCCTGATCCAAGATACTCAGTGTTTACTGAGTGCTGGGCAAGAGGCAGCTCTGGCTGGAACACTTCTGGCTGTAATTGAATGTTTGTTGGAATATTGGAGATTTATACATGGACAAGTAAATTAGTGTCTAAGGTGAATTTTGTCATCTCTGTGAAATTGGATTGAAAAATAGTTTGTTTTTTTTAAAGTTGCTAATTCAAGCTTTTCAGAGTGAAATATTGTGTATTCTAAAACCTTGTTTTTTCACAAATTGCTGTTGCTTGCAGCAGGGTATCGGAACAACCAGAGCAGTATTTCATTTTCTCCTGTCAAAACATAGATGAAGCCAGTATTACAAATTAAGAAGTGTCCTTTCTGTGGCAATAGCCTTGTGCCAGTTAATACCAAAGAACCTGTTGTCAGTGCCAAAATGCTCAGTATGGGTCATTCCAAAGTGATCTATTTTACTTTATTTGGAAATTTCATATGAAGAAATAAACCTCTTACTAAAACATTCAGTAACTGTGAGGAAATTAGTCTTTCTATTATCTTACAGATTTTTCGTTAGTTGGCTGATTTTCTTTCATTTCTGAACACTTTATTGTGGCTGACAAATTGCTAACTAGGTCTGTGGTAAACTTCAAAGTAAGGTTCATGTTTTGCTTGCAGGAGCATTTCAGCATGTTTCCATGGGCTAAAATTTATTAATTTATAATAGATAATAATGAGGATGCATTTGCACAGTACCGTTCTCTGGTGGGTGGAGGTAAATGAGCTAAAGCTAAATAAACTGTTGAAGGTATCTAGAGTAGAGTAGTCATGTGAGTTTGTTGCACTCAAATACAGAGAATTAGCTCTGTTCATCAGTATTTGGGAAGTAATGTTGTGACTCTAGTGGGGTCTGAAGGAGCCGACGCTACCTGTACATGAACTACCCAGAGACATAGTCAGGAGATAACGCGGCTGGAAGGGCCATGCAGGGACCTCTCCGCTGGCTTCAGCTGTGCAATCTCCAGACAGAAAAGCAGGGGAATATGGTGCTGCATTCAGCAAAGTGGACACTTTGGTGTACTGTAAAATAATGCTTTCTTTTTTTAATGATTGGGAAAGTTAGCATTTGTTATTACTTAGGTGTATAACATGGTGGAATTAATATTCATTTTCTTAACCTATGCGATTTGAGAAATATGCAGAGGTTAAACTGGTAGAATCCAGGTCTGACCACTTCTGTCAGGCGGAAAGTGGTTATCTAGTAAAGAATATTTACTGATGTGCTGACCTTAAATATTTATGGTCAGAGTGGTAAAATAGCTGTGAAATCAATGAATACTTTGTATTTCCTTGACCAGTCAAGAGAGACAGAAGGAGATGGATGTCCGGAGGATTAGTAGGAAGGGATTCTGCCAGCACAGCCCACTGCCTGTGGTGCAGTGCTGAACCCCACCATCAGCATCCCTGCAGCAGCTAAAGCACTGATTTTGAATTTCAGAAGAATTTAAATTAGAAACTCCATTTCCCCTCTCCTCCATCTAATAACCTCAAAACCTGAAGTTCTAACCTTGCATTTGCTGGGATTATGGAAAGCTGATAGGTATTACAAAGGTTTGGAAAGTGTATATTTGACTGTTTCTTGTGCTAGTAATATTTATTTCTTTTAATAACTGAGTTTTAACTTTTCCAGTAGACATAAGATATGTTTACAAAAGACTTGCTCTGTTGCCTCTGGGATGTAATCTTTTCATCCCAACTGGCTACCAGCTGCAAGCTGCAATGATCTAAACATTCCTCGAAATTGCTGGTATTAATCTCTGTGTCCTGCTCTTAACTGCGCCTTCCTTGGAGGCAAAAAGGAAGAAAAAAGAAAAAAAGCAATCAACATTCCTCTGCCAATTTGGCTTGATGAGAGAAATTTCTCCTACACTCTTCCTGAGCTCTCAAATCCACAGAACCTGAAAAGGCAGAGCTCTTAAAACACAATAATAGATAGGTAAAATGGGACATAGGAAATGAAAAAGGCAGTCATTTAAATTAATGATGGAGAAGGAGGGGAAGGGAAGGTTCCTATCAACTTTCTGCTCCTCCCTGGCCAGTAGAAAGCAGAGATCATAGCTGGAGGAGGGTACAGGTCTTCATTTCTAGGCACATGAACTCCCTCACTGCTCTGCACACTGCAGTGAGACAAGAGGTCATGTTGATATACCCCTGTTTGTTCTAAAAGATACCAAGATTTGTACGTGCAGATAGGATTGTTTTGGCAGCTGCTGCAAGGCAGCCAGTGATGGCTTTGAGTGCAGCACCTGGTAGGTAATACATGATGGTTTCTGGATGAGGAGGAGGGAACTACTGAAAATACGACATTTACAACTTGCTGACTTTGCACCACTGCCTGTTTGGCTGTATACTGAAAACTCATCTGCTTCCTCCCACATGTAATTCCTTCCTTGAAGTGAGCGTTCTTTCCTCTCATTTACATTTTCCAATTAAAGCTTTGAATAACTCCCAATATTATAAGCATAACCACCAGTTTCCATGCATGGCATGCAGATTGGTGAATGAACATGGCAGATTGCTTTTCTGTGTTTTGCATGTATCATATCCTTACCAGGCTTAAGCTGGTGATTCAAACTGGGTGTATTTAATTACGATTAAGGGAAAAAAAACTTCCAGTGTACAGCAGCAGACATTTACAGTACCACCTTCTCCTACATTGCAATAGGTTCAACGAAAAAAAGTGTTTTCATTGCATTTACAGCGGGACTTTTCTGCAGTTGGACCTTCCCAGTCCCAGTGGAACTTGGTATCTGTATTTTATTACTCAAATCCCACTCTTGGATCAAGCGACTGGTTCAGGGAAGGGAGGTGTGTGCCAGCTCAGCGGGAGCACTCGTCTGTTTGTCAGATGCTTCTGCTGATGTTGACATGTGGCATCAAATAGGACAAAAATTTTGGTGACTCTGACCATATGTTAGGTTAAATGTAGGAGCTTTTTTCATGTTGATTCTGTCTCGATGATTCTGCTTGATATTCTCTCATAAAGGCAGCTTTAATTGGGGCAGATTACATTTGCTGTTGAGAATGCTATTTAGAGAACAACCCAATCTTGACTCACCTCTTGCTGGATAAACAAACAGCGTCATTGAGTCCGTGCTTCTTTTTATGTTTTCATTTTATGACATTGCATTGCCTTATTTAAAAGATTTCCTCTCCTCAATAATCCCATCTAACTTTCACAATAGGAAGAGTAGACTGTGGCCTCCTGGAACAGACCTGACTGCCAGGTTGAGAACCATGGCAGCGTAGCAGCATTTTTCTTCTCACTGCTATGGATCCATCTTTTTCGCGTTTGCTAATTGAAATAAATTGAAATTTGGTTCCTACCAAAACCACTTACATGAAGCGCACTTATTGTACAAAATGTTCTGCCCTTATAAATCAATGACGTTCTGAAAAATCCCTTTTGTTTTGATAAAATACTCTTTTCCATAAGGCAAGGAGAGATTGTCAGAGAAGGGTTGAGGATGAAATGTTTTATCATTTTCTGTGTGTAAAGACCAGTATTTTTTCTGGATAAAATTTTGAAAGTGTTTGGTCTTTCAGGAAGCAACATTGCTTCCAGTGCGCCTCTGGGAATTTACTGGTGATAGAAATTAAAGGGAGAGTAACCAAATATGTCAACCACTATAATATGAAATGAATGTCCCAAATACGTATTTTAAAGCCATATTACTGCTAAAAGACAACTAATAAAGATTGCCTTTACATAGGAGCTTCCACCTGAGAATCTTGGTATTACCTCTTGTTGTGTAATACATTTCAAAGTGCAGTTGATTTTGAAATCCTTTGCTTAGAAACATTGCAGTAATTTTTAATTCATGTGCTGCTGTTATCCCAAGGAAGAACATATATTCGCACAGAGACTACAATTTTATTTAGTAGCTAGGCAGTCCTGCTTTATTGAACTGGTGACTCACTATTTTCCTGAGAAACTACAGAACTTGCAGGTTCGACTTCTCTTTCAGACAACTAAAAATCTAGGATACGTGATGTGTACTTGTCTTAGCATTTTGTTTCACAAAGAATAAAAAAGCATGCAAACACGAAAATAAAAGCAAGCCCATCTGGAGTAATAACTGCCTCAGTTCTCTGCTTATTCTAGTGCAGCGGTGGCATTGGGGTTGGAGGCTCTGATACTGCCTTCCCCGATGTGGATGGACAGCGGCTGGGGCATCCTGCATCCCTTCACGACTCACAGTATCCCTTCACAGTTATTTAGAAAGAGATCTGAGAGAAGTCTACACCTTAAAACTCCTCTGTAGCATGCCCAAATGCATCTCTTAAATAAATTAACACTGATTTCTGAAGAGGCCTCAATTAAAGAAAGTGATGCATAAGGGGACATGCGTGCTGTTGGCACTTGTAGCCTTTCGTTGCGTCAGAACTCAATTTGTGCTTCTATGTGAGTCAGATGTGAACCCAGAGGATGCAAAATACTTGACGTTTCCATTAGGCTGAGCAGCAGAAACCCCTTTCTTTTTGGTGTAGCTGGTATCTGGCTTCATACTAAGAGTATCTTAATCATGCAGCTTGGGAAAATGTAACTGAGCTTTTCAGGGGTTTGGTCTTGTCTTAAATTTTGATTCCTTTTACATCAGAACAAAAATACAAATATTGAAAAAAAAAGAAAGGCTTAATTATTGATAATCTGTAAGTTAAGTGAGTGTCATGATTTCAAGCTGTGACACAAATGGTTGAATAACATTTTTGCCTTGTCTCCAACATTGTGCTGCTGTACTTCCTCTTTTGCCTTCAAATGCACATCCCAAGGTCTCCTAAGAGCCGCATTTCCCAAGATATCGGAGTACAAAAAGACGTGGGCGGGTTTAGACTAACATTTGCAAAACAGTCCAACTCCCACTGAAACCAATGACTAGCTGAAGTGAGGATTACAGGATTGGCTTTCTGGGCTTTTTCGAGGAAATATGTTCATCTCTGCATGTCACTATTTAATATGTCACAAGACTGGGTGTTAACTAACATAGGGTTTTTTTCTTTGGGTTTTCTGTGATTATACAGATTATTGCTTACCAGCCGTACGGGAAGTCTGTGGATTGGTGGGCATACGGAGTGCTGCTCTATGAGATGTTAGCTGGCCAGGTAAGAGTTAGCCTCCTGTGCTCACTGTGACCTCCTGCCTCTCCGACACTGCTCTGTTTCAAGGCTCCCTGAAGGGTTAGACCACTAGAGGACAAGACTGGGGCCTTTCGTGCTGATATTGTCTACTTGTACTCTTGACTGACTCAACTGAGAATGTATTTAGGCTTTAAGCTCTTTATATTGCATCCACATAATCAAGCACAGCCTTTGAATACAGCTTCTTTGTACTGTAATAATGTTATAAATAGTCATCTTCAAAATTGAATGGGAGACACTTGAGCAGGAAAAATGCATGCCAAATGGAAGAAATATCATGTAGTAGTCTGAAACCACAGGGAGACATAATGAGAGTGTGTATATGCTCTGCATTGCAGTTAAGTCACAAGAACACAGTTTTTGTATTGTATGTCCTAGGGGTAAAGTATGGGTCTCACCACTTGAAATATGCTGTTATAGACCCCTTATTCTGCACAGTTAATGAGATGTTGGTCTCTGAGTCACTCAAGTAAAGCAACACTGTACTGCAGTAAGTGGCAGATAACTACCAACTTTAAGGAATTCTATTAGTCCTGAGTTGGAAGAGATTTCTGCAATTGGCTTTCAATGAGTGTTAGCTAAAGGTATACATTTCCTAAGCTTAAAACATACATTTTTAACAAATGCCTTTAATAGTTTCCTTACTAAATTCCAGTTGACATTTTAAAAGTTTTTAAAGTGTAGCAATTGCGGTTGTTAACATTTACAGTCTGCATTGCAAATATTAGGCATCTGAATGCTTTTGAGAAAATGAGATTTACCATTAGCTGAGTCTTACACAGTGCCCGTGTCCTGGGGTCTCCCATGGGCACTTTCTTCATCACCTGTATTTAAAAATACAACGCAGCCCTTTCTTGTGATAGTCTCCCCTTCACAGAAACAGAGTCTACAGCCATGTCTTATAAAACAAACTGGAGTTTAACTGGAATTAAGTGAGTGTCGTGGTTTAACCCCAGCTGGTAACTTAGCACCATGCAGCCGCTCACGCACTCCCCCACACCAGTGGGATGGGGGAGAGAACTGGGAAAAAAAGAAGTAAAACTCATGGGTTGAGATAAGAACAGTTTAATAGGACAGAAAGGAAGAAAATGATAATGATGATGATGATGATAATAATAATGATGATAATAATAATAATAATGAAATTGGAATATACAAAGCAAGTGATGCACAATGCAATTGCTCACCACTCGCCAACCGATGCCTGGTTAGTTCCTGAGCAGCAATTCCCCACCCTGACCAACTCCCCCCAGTTTATATACTGGGCATGACATCACATGGTATGGAATATCCCTTTGGCCAGTTTGGGTCAGCTGTCCTGGCTGTGTCCCCTCCCAACTTCTTGTGCCCCTCCAGCCTTCTTGCTGGCTGCGTACGAGAAGCTGAAGGATTATTGACTTAGTATAAACACTGCTGAGCAACAACTGAAAACACCAGTGTGTTATCAACATTCTTCTCTTACTGAACCCAAAACATAGCACGATACCAGCTACTAGGAAGAGAATTAACTCGTAACCCAGCCGAAACCAGGACAGTGAGGAATAGATATACCTTAGCACAAGGTAGTCAAAAGTTAGAGTCTTCAAACTTCACCCTTGAAAGTGTTTTGGCTGTCTGATGCACAGTGGCTTTAAAAACTGATTAAAGGTGATCACGAAGATAATCCTGCACACACTTCATTAACCTGGCTGCCATGCTGGGAGCAGAAATGAACTTTTCTCCTCCATTTCTACCTGAGCCTGATAAACGCTAAACTTCTGGGTCTGAAGAAACCCAAGCTGCAGATGGCTGGGAGTTTGGTGTGTATTCCTGGGCAAGGACCACTGCTGTATACTGACCTCTTTGGCCATCTGTGATTGACTGGAGGCAGGTTGCTGGGCTGGATGCACCTTTTCCCTGACCCAGTGCGGCCATAGTATTGTCATGTCATTTCATAAAAAGTGGAGAATTTTTAAAAAAAACCCAAAACCCAATAAGTAACTTAACTGTGGTTTATTTTCAACAGCCTCCATTTGATGGAGAAGATGAAGATGAACTTTTCCAGTCCATAATGGAGCACAATGTTTCCTATCCAAAATCACTGTCCAAAGAAGCTGTCTCCATCTGCAAGGGGGTGAGATAGTTGCTTCTTTATCATTAAGTTCCTTTTTGGCAATCCTTGTGAATAACTAAATTTGTCTGGTTTTAATATGGCACTGTAGTATTTTTAAGTGCAGCTTCTGTCAGGCAAGTGCTAAACTATATTGTCATGAAGTGCTCATCGCTTGGTGTCACTGATAAGTATTCAGCTCTTCCCGCGGTGCCTGCTTGTTTTATGGTAAGAACAAATGTCAGAATCAGTAGCTGCCAAATCCAAAGCAGAATTTATAAACAGGAGGATGGTGTGAAATGTCTCCACCCACCTTGCCTCTCAACCGTCGGCAGCACAACCCCAGTTTTGCAGGGTGAGGAGATTTCTCAGCTTGGGTGGATACCCAATACTCCAGCGAGTCCTCAGCCCAGTATGCTTGATGACGGCAGCAGAGCAAAATTGTTAGTAAGAATCATTTTTAAATGTAGGTAAAGATGAGCTTATGTGAAAATCTTTAGCATAAATGCAAGGAAACTGTGGAGAAATCCTGACCCAGTGGTAGCCTGTGTGGCCTAAAATTTATCTTAGATTCTAAGGTAGTTTAATTTTTATTTTTTCTTCTGAGGAAAAGAATAGATTTGACTTCAGGGGATTAGCTCAGGAAAAAAGAACTCATTTGGGTTTCCTTTGCCTCTGTGTGATTCCCTAGAGTACTCTCAGTCTGCGGCTTTTCCAAACCACCATCTATAAATCATTATTTGATGTCTTTCTTACAGTGATAAAATATCACTGCATCTTCGTGTCAGTTAATTTGGTATTTTCTTTCTTCCTTTCCTTTGCAACCATTTATGAAGTATTGTACATGAGCTGGATATTAATCCCCTCAGGAAGAATCATCAAGGAAAAGAAAAGCTGTTTAGAACCACAAGGTGAAAGGAAAGACCACTTTAATTTTGGAGCCTATCCCGGTGTAGACATGCTGGCCAACAAAAACTAAACATGATATATTTTTGTAAAGTACATGCAGACTGATGCCTTGTCGTGAAAATCATATATATTCAAACAGCACAGTTTGAACTTGATTCAATTACCCTGTTTTCAGACATCGTGCTTGCTGCTGTTCTGCTAGATGCTTATGCAAAGGGAGGTCAGAAGGTTAAAATTGCATTGCACCACAAGGTTTAAGGTCAAGTCTCTGTGATACTAACATGTTCGTTTGTATTAAACTAACAAATGAATCCCAATTTTCTGTGAGCATTATACCTGAGCTAAGAAGTCAATGTGAGAAAGCTTCTGAACCTTGCAGTCAGCAGTAGCTCAGCAGTCCCAGGTCTGCACACCATCGGGCAAGACGAACGTGCCCGCTGTGCTCTTGAAATTGAATTGTCTGCTTGACATCTATTCCACTGATTCAGAGTTTGTTGGGTTTGGTAAATGCAGTAACTTCAAAAAGAATTACCACTACTAAAATCATTATTCACATTTTCTTATATCACCTACTGTTAAAGCAAGGGGTTTAGAAAAGGTAACAAAAATGGAAAAGTTGCTGTTAAGCTTGAAGAAGGATGTGATTCCCAGCCCAGTGCACAGCCGACTTCCCAAAGTCTGCTTAGAGTCGCTTTTATTTTAGGTTCAAAATTGGAATCTGATCAACTCAACATTTGGAAGGAGACTAAAGTGGTACAGCTGAGGTTTTAAAAAGATGTGTTGAGGTATCACTCCCACCAGTATATTAATCACATAAAATTTGTAAAAGAGCTTTAAAAAGTCCCCACAATGCTGGAACTGAGAGTTGGAAGATTACATTGCTCAATTCCTAATGTACATACCAACTGAAAAGATTTTGAGGAGCTTGTTAATCAGGGAGCGCATTACTGTTTCCAAGCATGCAGTGCTGGTGGGTTTGGGGTTTTTTGCCTAAATCTGCCTAATCTATGCAACTGGGTATAGTATTGACCAAGATGTCATTAAGGATGTAAGGGAGGAAACACAGATTAGATATTGTCAGCTGGGTGCCAAGAAATCGTAGGCTCTGTAATGAGATGTCTTGAACAAGCCCAGAAAAATGGAAGGGGGAGGGGGTTGTACTTCATACAGCTTTAGTATATTGGAATTTATTAAGTTTAATTGATTGTTGAGGTAGAGAAGAAGCTGTTCTCAAGATTTATAAGACTGAAATGAAAGACCAAAGGTGCAATCCAGGAGTGAGTTGTGAACTAATATGATGGCAAGTTGCCCCCCCTGGGCACCGCCTGCCCACTTACACCTCCAGCAGCAATATCTGCCGAATGGGAAAAAGTTCTCAAGTGCAACCCTTAATTTTGCTGCTGACTGCTGTCTCCAGTGATCAAACAGGAAAACTAATCTTCAAAAAATGAATTTTAGCTTTTCAAAACAATTTTATTAGCAACTTGCCTCTTCAGGAGAGGAGCAAGAGCATCGCAATCTGAGAAAAGTCTTTCTCACTTTCGTTCCAGCGTTAAATTTAATCATTTGGTGTTTTCTTCCTGATAGCTAATGACTAAGCATCCCGCAAAGCGCCTTGGCTGTGGCCTTGAAGGTGAAAGAGACATCAGGGAACATGCTTTTTTCAGGAGAATTGACTGGGAAAAACTGGAAAACCGAGAGATTCAGCCACCTTTCAAACCTAAAGTGGTGAGTGAGATGCCAAGTACTTCCCTGCTAAATGTGTTGGCGGTCATGCTTTCCTGTGGGATGAGATTAATGCTGGCTTAATGGTGCTGCAAATCTGGGACACTTGTAAAATAAGGCAATTTGATTATAGCAGACCAGTCTGTAAATCTGCTAATGGTTTGGCACCCTGTAGCATAACCCAGAGTACTTTGTGCCTTGCAAAAAAGTCTCTCAGTGGTTTGAGTCTTGACTTCAACGGTCATGCACTGCAGGAGAATTTGAAAACAGGGAAAATTGGCATATTTACATCAGCCACTGGAGACATGTAATCAATGCAGTTCCCGACTGTCTCCTCTGAACAGCATCTAAAGTCAGTGATTAAAGGTATTTGAATTACTGAGCTGAATTTCCTCCACGGTGGGCTACACAGCACAGGGTGTTCGTATTCCCCACCCTCGAGTGACAGAACCTGCATCTGCCAAGTTTGCAAGAATAATCCCTGATTTATTTTTAATGTTTGTTACTGGTTTACGCACATGTATCTGTAGGAATATTTTAGAAATCCAAACAAGTGAAAGATGTCCTTACTGTGAGAACTGTTTGCATGATAGAATTTGAAGAGCTGTATTTGTTGATACAGAATTTCTTACAGCGTGTACTGTGCTGTATTGACAGGCAAAGAAAAGTATTTGCACAAGAACACAAGCTTTCAGGAACACCTGTAAATCGTTATGTCCTAACATTCAATCGTTCTTCTCTTAACACTTTTTTTGTTTCAACTGAGATGTATAGCTGGCTGTAGCACTGCAGGTATAGGATCATTGATTGGTCTGTACACTGATTTATTTACCAGGACAGACATGCTAGTGTGGTATCACAAACTAATGAACAGAGGGAGGCCACTACTTGATGGCAGAATATATTCCTCTCTTTTTGCATACAAATGACTTTTTTCACATCACCAGGAGGAGAGTTGAATGCTGAGGAGAGTGTTTTGTGCTAGGGGAAATACCCTTTTCATACGGTGTGGATTTTGCACACAGGGAAGGGTGTAAGTAAGTAAAGAACATGCGTGTTGCTGCCAGCCCTGCCCGGCCGGTCCCTGAGCCCTCTGTCCAAAGGGGAGCTGCACCTCGTTATAGCATATTTCATGGAAGATGTTCGTCACATGCTTCTTGAGTCAAATTTAAAGCTGATCATAAAGAAAATCTGCCTTCACATCTGTAAGTTTTATTAGCTCAGGAGCTAAGTGCTTAGACTCTCCTTGAAGTTGAAAGTAACACCAGCATGAAGGTACTGAAAGCTTGAAGTGTGGTCTGGTTCCATAGCACGTCTCGTGGCAGGTCCTGGCTCCTGTTTAGAGCAGCTGTGCTTTATCTCTGCAGTTATCATGACCTGTTTTCATTATACAGGCTGCTATTAAAATACACCAAGGCATATTCACATGGAGCCTAACTTTCCCAGACAAAAATAATTTAAAATCCAAGTCTGATACTTACATACATTATGTATAGCTTGTTTATTGTGATTGCTGATTCTATTTATATTGATTCTAGAAAGCAAAAAAGACACAAGCCTTAATCTGTTTGAAGATGCGGGTGTATTTATAGGCTTTGTTGAGGGCAGGGTGTTTTCAGAAAACCTTTGTAGGTGCATCTTCTCTAGGAAGTGCGTTGCTGCAGGAATAATCCTGCTGCTTTTGCACACAAGCATGGTTCTCACTCAAACACGGAGCTGCAGATTTTAGGTCAGCAGTTGGTCGGTTTAAATAATGTCTTCCCTTCCAGACTGACATTTCACAGGCTATAGGCATAGACTGGTTATTTGGCAAGAAGGACATTTTACTCGTATTTGTAAGGTTAGGAGTTCGGGTCCTATATTCTCAGTTCTGCTCTAATACCACGTTAACCCTCACAATAGCAATGCTACTCTTTAATGTGAAGACAAATACGTAATTGAAGATGCAAATAAAATAAAATAAAATAAATAATAAAATATCAATAAGATAAATTATTATATTCATACTCAAATTTCATGAGTTATTTCTTACCCTCTACTAGTATAAGCAATAGTGAGAGTCCTGATGGAGTCAGGGACTTTGTTTTCAGTGTACAGCTTGTTTGAATACCTTCCACTTGCTGAAAAAAAGAAAAACAAAAGAAAAATATTAATTATGTGGAAGGATGGTGCATATCTGTAGAACATCTTTTTAGCAAAAAGTTTTCCCTGAATAAATAGCTCTTTTGTTGCTGCTCTGAGTTGAGTACTGCCTCTAAATAAATTTGACTGTTAATTTGAGGATACATCAGCTTTCATTCCAATGATGCAGAGTTTTCCCCTTGTCAAAGTTCAGCTCTGTCCGTTCTTGTTCTCCAGAGATTCTGTACCAAAATGCATTGGCTTCAGTGGGCACCAGGGTATTCGGTGAGTGCAGAACCCCGGGTGAAAAAAGCAGACTACCATTAGCCTTTAACCCATTGAAGTGTTCCTCTGCTTGTGTTCTTCCAAGACTGAACAAGTGTCCTTCTGTGAGCACTGCGGTCCAGTACCTGAGCATGCGTTTTTCGTCTGAAATATAAACCAACTTGTGCCCGAGGCAGCAAAAGTTCTTTGCAGCTCAGATCGGATGGCGTGTGTCTGTCCAGGACATGCCAGGTGCTTTGCAAGAAGATTGGAAACTGTGACTGAGCTGTTTTCAGCATAGCCAAACACCTCACCCTTGAGTTCCCTTAACGGGCCCCTCTTCAGCTGGTTTACCCTATAAATGTACAGCTTTATTCATGTTGCATTAGTTCAGAAGAATCAGTGTTTAATATTGGTCTATTGTACGAGCCATATTCTACCCTTTCCAAGTTATCCTCTAAAGTCTGAAGATAACGGCATAATGTTATCCTGTAAATCCACACGTAGAGGTATTGTGGGGATGGATAGAGAGGAGAGGGTCAGGGACAACGGGAAGAAACATTCAGCGCCTTTGTCGTGCAACCACACTTTGTTTGAAGATCTCTTACAGTAGATAGTTTTGAGATAAGCAGATTTACCAGTTTCCTTTAGACCTCTCCACAATATTCAACACCTAGTTTTCCTCAGATACACCATATTTTCTTGCGTCCAAGCTAATTTTATTCTGATCCCACCTTCGTCCTTTTTAACTTGCCTCTAATCATACTTCCCTGCCTTTCAAGTGTTTTCCGCATTACTCAAAACTATCCTTTCCGCAAACCTGATTTCTTTTGTTTTCTGTTCTGACTGAGGTGTGTTCAGCGTGTAGCTATATATAACCCCTCTTCTCGGCTGGGCTTCGCAAGGCGACGTGTCTCTTCTCTTAGACAAAAAAAGGAAGAAACCTGTGGTAGCAAGTTCTGTAATAAGGACTTGTTCCCAGGATGCACTCCCTGCCCCAGCTCCCTCCTGCAGTCCCCAGGACTGGAGCTCTGCTGTCGTTTATGAATTTATAAGAGTTTATAGGCTGTACAATGAAGAGTCAAAGCATATCAATGAATTATATTAAGCTTTCTGCAGATCATGAAGGGAACAGACTAACACAAAAATTTAATTTTCCATCATAAAGGTTTTAAGAAGAATGAAATGACTTGACAGATAAAGTATCTCTTGCCAATACATGTCCATAAAAATATTTTCTTTTTCCTTTTTTATGCTAGTAATCCTAAATATTTAAGCGTTTTTACCTTGTCATCTCATGCTGATGGATGGAAACTTTTCTGTTTTCATCAAAATTCATCTATTAAAACTTCACTGTTTGCCTGAGATTTTTTGTGAAAAATATCGGGGAAGTCTTGCATGTGTCCTGAAAAATCTGCAAAAAGCTGGAGCTGCCAATGTATTGCTGATTTTTTTCAGCCTTTTTTCTGTTTTTCTTTTTTTCTTGCAGTGTGGCAAAGGTGCCGAAAACTTCGATAAATTCTTTACACGAGGACAGCCGGTGTTAACACCTCCGGATCAGCTGGTCATTGCTAACATAGACCAAACAGATTTTGAAGGGTTCTCTTACGTCAACCCCCAGTTCGTACACCCCCTTTTGCAAAATGTAGCATGAAACAGCAAAACAGGAACAAATCCCGCAATGGGGAACGGTCCTTAACCCTACAATTTTCAGTCTTTTGCCTTGTTGATTCCATTTGGGCCTGGAAATTGTAGGGTTAGAAAGTGTAAGATGGGGAAAGGGCCACTTATTCAGGATTTTGGCTTTGCAACAGCGATGTTGTCTTAATGGGAGATAAATTAGTGTACAGTGCCCACTTACTCTTCTAGAAGTCACCACTGACTTGTCTAAACTTACCCATTTTTTGGTACGTTATGTATTTTTGTAACTTCCCACTGTCCTTTTGCTCCCTTTTCCACTCTGCTGTGTTAGAAATCATCTAACACACGGTCTGAACAAAACCCCAACCTCGAATATTTAGTCCTTTGGTGCAGATGCTGGGAGGTAGTACTCCTCGGTCCCGAGGGACCGCTCCTCCCCGCTCTGCCCAGTGACTTCGGGGAGATCAGCAGCACAAGAGACTGAAACGGCGGCGGCACCGGGGAGGAGAGGCATTGCAAAAAAAAATGTTGAAAGTAGTTGTTTCAAAAATATGACAGAAACAAGTTGGGGGGGTGGGG
>VYZV01000829.1:149599-165061 GCA_013401275.1 Pandion haliaetus | reverse complement strand
ATAATAATAATAATAAATAGTAATAATTTTAATAATATTTTTGTGAATTTTAATCTCCATGAGATTATTCTGTGATCCAGGGTGCCATTGTTTGTTCAGTTAATTTAATTTACACCATTCCTCAAGTTTACTGTTAACCTGTTCTAATACCAATATTTTACTATGAAACTTGTTAACCTGGAATGTAAAACAAAACTGTAATCCCTTAAATCTTATTTACATGTGTTTATTTATGGTCTGCAGTATAGAACAGTAAATTGAAGAAAGCATTATGTATACTAAATTAACAAAAGATGCAGCCCCAAGTGACTTCCTGATTTCTCCAGAATAACTCATGAAAATCAAGTGAGATTTAATCATAAAATAATCAGTTTTAATTCAGAAAACTTTGGGCTGCAGAATAATCAAGCCTGAAAGAAGAAGCACCTAAAACTTGTTTTAATTGGTAGAATGGAATTTAATACATTTTGCATATGCTTCATGCAATGAATTTTGCATGGTTAGTAATAACTCTTAATAATAAGGGTTAATAATAAGCAGATCTATATTATTGACATAATCGTAACAAGCATAAAAAGTATTATAAAAATTTTATAAAACAAATTGTGCTTTATTTGTGAAGGTTCTTGTTCTGAATGACATCATTTAGATTTAGCTAAATGTTTTATTGCTATTGTTTTGGTTTTTACTTTAGGTTTTGGATATTGTTAATGGCTTAGGGTATAATCTCTTTTTTTAAAAGTAGATCTACTTTTAAACAATAATTGCTACCTGCAGGTTTTATACGAGGTTCAATTAGGCTTTCATTTCACATCTGCTTATTACTTACAGAGAAGGAAATAGACTTTATTTGCAATGATGAACACTGTAATTAATGCAATCTTCTCCTCTCCTATCACTTAGATAAAAAAATTTGATATTTCCTCTTACAACTTACCAGAAGATATTAATTCAAATATCAGTAAATATTTTTTGTGCATATTTTGGTTTTGTTACAGCATGTGAAATAGTAGTCAGTGCATTTTCCTTTTTTTTTTCCCTTCTGCCTTGTTACTGTTAGCAGCCATAGGCACTTTTTGTCTGTCAGATGTGCATGACGATGCCAGAAGCATGATGTCTCTGTTGCTGCATGCAGACTGATTACAATTTTTCCAGCATGTAAACATACTCAAAAAGTAAGTTATTTGCCATAAATGACTTAAATTTATACTAGACTATGTAACTGGGGGGCAGGGGGGGAGAAATAAACTTTCTCATCATCTTTTATGACAAGAAAACATGGAACCTGTGCCAAAGATTCTGTTAGAAAGATCCAGTCCTGCAAATTGGTAGCCAGGTGGATGGGTTTGACTTAAAGGGGTGACCCATGGTGGAGTGGGACAGTTTTTGAGTGAAACACGGTTGGATGTGAACAGCAACTGTGTCGTGCTTCTGCATACGTGGTGCCCTCAGAAGCCATATTTTTGGTGCCTAGGACACATGATTTGCAACGCTCCAGAAGTTTGACTTTTGCCCAGTCGTAGTCCTTTTGCAGCCCCAGCTCAAGCAAGGAGCATCTCCCCGGGTAAGAGTGAGCAGGCTTTGAGTGAACCGGACAGTCTGCAGGCATGGGAAAACACACGGCTAACCAGGGGCATTGACCAACTAACAAGAACTCGAATTGTTGCCTAAATAAACGGAACTCAAAATTTTTAAGACATTTTAGAAGTAAAATTTTTAAACCATTCTATGTCAAGTGTGTTATCAGCCAAGTCTGAGAGTTCATTTTCTTCTTTGAATATTATATGCTTTAACAATTATGGTATTCACCATAAAGCATATAGCCTAGTGCAGCATTCATGACTATTTATGTTTTTCTGAATATTATTAGCCTGCCATAGTTTAGGAAAATCTCAGTATCATACTGCAGAAGAGAATAGATTCAACAGATTACTGCGGCTCAGATTTTGAATAATTAAGGGGCTCTCAAGTAAGTCACTCTGTCAAGAGGCGGCGTTACATGTGTTTTAAGAATGTGAAGAGAAAAAGACTTCTGAAAAAGGAAAATACAGGGAGAAATACCAGCACACAGGGTTTTGAAGCAAGAAGAGCAGTACAGGGGCAGAATGGAACCAAGCCAGCAGCAGGGAGGAGATCCCACAGGTAGACGTTTCCAAGCAGTTCTGGTTTTCCTGATGAAATACGAATTGTACAGAGAAGTCCCATTGCGGGCAGTTGTTGCTGGCACAGCTGTGACGGTCGGTGGTGTTCACACCAGAACACGGCATTAAAGAGCTGGTCCAACATCTGGACAGAGCTGCTCATTTTCTGGCTACTTCTCATAACCAGTTTTTTAGGCACTTGCATTTGTTCCCCAGTTTTTCTGATGTAGTAGCAGAAATTTGTCTTTAATGTTGTTACCTCAAGTTCCTGGTCTTGCCATATCTCACGTCGTCTTCTGTAGGTGTCTGTAATGCTTACAAAAAGGTACTGTGAACTCATGGATCCTGCAGAAACAAGACAGGGTTGTATAAAGCAGGGATTTAATATTTGTGTTACTCCTCGCTGCTCTGCATAATGCACTCGCACATGAACACTCATGCTTGGACCAGCCCTTTAATGAGAACACCAGGTGGCTTGCTTATCATCCAGAAATTTATAATGGCAAGTAAAACCTTAACTATCCAGCAAGCATTTTCCTATCTTTTAAATACAGTTGTTATTTATATAATACTTTTCACAAGATTGGGTTTTCTAAAGAACATGTATCAACACAGGGAGAGGCATTAGAATTGCCTTTCTTTCACCTGTGTTCAACAGCAACCATAATCCGAATACCCACGTTACCACAAAGGTTTCTAAATGTCAACTTGAAAATTATAATACACCGAAGCTGGGGTGAAAGCTTTGGGAGCTGTGTTTCTGTCCCACGTGTGCTCGAGTCCAGAGGGGCTCTGGAGCAGCCCCGTTCCCACTGTGGGAGGCACAGGTCTGCCACCTAAAACTTCCAAGCTGTTTTCAGGGATTAAATGGAATTTAACTGGCTCCGAGGCAAATTTCTTAATTATTCAGGCATCTGGGTGTTTTTATTCACCTTCAGGTCACTTCAGCAGGATGGTGGGTTTCCAGGACAGCCACTTCGCCCACCGGCCAGTCTCAGTGCTCTTAGCAAGGATTGCACATACGTGAGAAGGAGAGAGCACATTCCCATAATAAAATACTCCCCCTTAATCTAATTTAGAGGAGAAATGCAATTTAGCTTTCTGATCCTTCATTCTTTCCAGAAATACAATTGAATTTCCTTTCACAAACTGAAGAAGGTTCTTCTGGAAATCAGCTGTTAGTTTCAAATAAACTTATCATATCTAAATGGTGTTGGCCTTTGAAATCCATCTTGTCTTTCGTGGTGAACTCAATTGGATAATGCCGGGCTCCTGTAAAATTAATAAGGTCAAGTGAGAGAGGAACTCGTCTTGTAGCCGGAAAGTTGACGTGTCCAAGGGCTGGCATTGAGTGGTACCACTTGGAAAGTCTGTTTTCTCAGTTGGTGAATCCAGATGCAATCCCCATTAAATGCCATGGGAGACACATGCAGTTAGCAGAGGGGGAAGATACTCCTTATTAAACAAAACAGAGCCTTGGAAATAATATTAAATGATAGAGCTTTAGTATGAGTAGAAAATGTATTTACAGTATTGAGTTTACAGTGGGCTTTCGGACCTGCCATGAAACTTCTGGAAACATTTAATGTGATTTTCAGTTCTTTTAGTCGTTAGCATGAATTATTGTACATAGGTTTTGTCTCTTTGCAGACCTGAGTGTCAGCTGTAGGTGATGTGTTACCTCTGTGTTCTGTTTGGTAGGTAGGCACTGAGCTGCCAAGTAGTAAAAAAGTAGACAAGCTAAAGCACTTTTTTCCTCGGCTCCACACTCTTAGGTGGGATCTGAAATAGGTCAGTTGAAGAATTAAATAAGAATTGACTCCATAAACATGCGTGATTTCCTACCAACCAGTAACTGTGCCAGTAACAATTGGTAATTAAATAGCCTTATAATGAATAATCATGCACTACAGCCCTCCTGTTCCTAGGAAACCTTGAGAGAGAGGGGGCAAGTTATTAACCTCTCTGCCTCAGTTACCTCATCTGTAAAATGGGGATAATAATACTTACTTACCTCACAGGGAGGTGTGAGGACTTCTCGGGTAATGTTTCTAACATACTTCTAGCCTGAAAAGAGTTGTGTAAGTATTATTATAATTTTTAATATTAAGTCAGCTTATTCGATTCATATGGTATTGCTGGATATACGATGCTATTTCTACTTTTTTATAGAAGTTTAGTAGTTCTTCTGAAACTGTTTAAAATGAAATAAAATCAGATCTGATACGTTTCTTACAGAATCTGGAGTCCAGCTTTTGTTAACTGGAGTCAGGGTGCGGTGGGGGGTGATGCTCGCTGATTGTGTCGGTCAGCTGCACTTACCTCTTTTCCAGTTACCGAGATTTCTATGTGCAATTTAAAAATTCCATGTGAGTGGAAGTCTTGGCAGAACTGGTTATTGTAGGGTGAGATTCCCTATGGGTAAGTGAAGTCAGCACAGATGTTTTCTGGTAATGTTTATACTGACTTCTATTGAAGAAATGATATTCTTTATGGAGCTGGTCCATCCATGACAAGTTTATTCCACTGATACTTTAATGTATTCCTGTGTCGTATATCTTCATGCTTTTCTTTACCTTGTGTGCGACACCATAGTTCAAATTCAGAGGAAAACCACCCTAGAAGCCATGGTTTTTCTTCCACTGATGTCAGTCGACCAAAAAAAAAATATCAGCAGTCTATTAATAATTTTAAACAGTGATGTGCAGGAAGAGTAGCAACAGCACTGATAACCGGCCCCAGCCTGCTTCCATTGAAGCTCATTTCTCATTACGGGATACATTGGAAAGTCTACAGCTAATGTTATATTAATTGTGTAATCATGAGTTGGTGACAGGAATGTTTTAATAGAAAGCAAAATTATGTTTCTGATCTTCATAAACCTTTTCCTAAGAACTATTCGAATTGTATTTATTTTCCTTCTGTTTGAACCCTGAGAGGCAATATTGCCGATGGCTCCATCCTTCCAGAGGTTCGTGTGCTCCTGTCTTGGTCTTCCAAGGCATCCAGTGGAACCGCTACATGCTTGGAGCTCGCTGTGTGCTTAGTTGCTTTACTGGAGCTAAGACTGCGGTATCGGGCGTCTGGCAGCACTAAGCCTATAAGCCCCAGTTCAGCAAAAATATTAAGTATGTGCTTGTGCCCGTCGCTGTTTGGCAGAGCATGGACATTTGGGCTTACCTTTGAGCAGCTTCACATCCCGTAGAAGTCAGTAGAGCTTGCACGCTCGGATGCCTTGCTGACTTGGAGCAGAAAAAAATGTTCTTGCAGTGATAATACAAATTGAATCTGTGGCTTGTTCCCCACAAAGCCTTTCATTTATTCTCTCATGTGCTATTAAAATGAATGTAAGAAAAAGAATTTCAACAGAATGAAGCTCATTGCCTCTTTTAAAAATGTGCATTTCCCAACACATGTATGGTTTTGCACGACAATACAGAGCACACCTGAAACTTTTAAAATGATTGCATGCTACTTCAATGTTACCTTTTTTTAAAGAAGGAGTAGTCCCACCTTGAACTCATTCATATTTTATAATATTATTTTAAGACCCAAATTTTGTATTTATAAAGAGGAGAACATTATTTATTTTCTTATCATTTATCTGCAAGATGCTACCAGAAAATTTGGAGAGGCCATTCATTTTTCAAAAAAAAAAAAAGCTTTGGAAGTATAGTGGGCAAGACTGATGTATAAATTACAGCATCTTTTTTTTTCTTAATTCGCGGTATCTTCAATCTTTGTTTGCATGAAATGCTTTTGTTAAATATTAATTGTAGTTTCAAAGCAAGTGTGTATGAATAAAAATGCTGATCATTACTTTTGTGAGAGTTTGGTCTGCCTTTATGAAATTTCATTTCAAAATTGACTCTGCAAAGCCCACAGGCAGCAGAGATTACGGTGTGATCAGCCGCAGAGCTCGCCCAGATCCAGACCTCGATTCTCCGTTCATACACAGAATTTTAACCTGGGCCCTTTTTTAATTCCTGTTAATAAATGAAGAGAAAAAGAGGCTTACGTGGGGAAAAGGTATGTCTGTAAGAGGATTTCAGCATGCTGAGAGGTGAGGAGGTGGCTCTTTGAGCCATCAGATCCCTGGCTAAGCTGCTTGCTGGGCTCGGCATCTCTGAGCCACTTCGGGTGTGGATGCTGCAGGGAGAAACGACTCCAGGAGAGAAGCGAGGTCCCAGGTTGGAGGGTCTCATTCAAAGCTTGATGTGAGACTTGGTGGTGGAGGGATGTCCCCTTCTTCTTAGCATTTAGACCCCAAGAAATGTCAAACTTCGCTTTTTCACGCCTCTGTGTGCTTGAGCCCCGGATGGTTCACTCCACCCTCTGCCACTTCTTTCTGGGAAGAGGGTTTGCTTCATGGTGATTAGTGACACCCAGGGGCCCACCTTTGCCATGAAATAC
Source organism: Pandion haliaetus (assembly GCA_013401275.1). Taxonomy (NCBI): domain Eukaryota; kingdom Metazoa; phylum Chordata; class Aves; order Accipitriformes; family Pandionidae; genus Pandion; species Pandion haliaetus. Next base: position 158,507 of record VYZV01000829.1, on the reverse strand, counting down.
TTGTTTTAGGACTCTGGGGGAGAGGACACGACCTCCCAGTCCCACCAGCCATACTCGCCTCGAGTCCAGGCACTTGCCTTGTTTAGGCCGATGTCATTTTATTTTCAGAATTTCAAAGCGATGTACAAACACTGTGACAACTTGATAGACAAATCCTTTTTCTGCTTGCTCTCAAATGTATTGAATCTTATGCTAATTCAGTAATTGGGTTAGTTTAATTTGCAGAAAAGCCTGGCTGAGTCTGCCCAAAGGAATGGTGGAAATTCTTTTTTTTCCATAGAGACAGTGTTTCCAGGCTGCTACATGCCGCTCAGCCTTCATCTAATGTGTGCAGCTTCTCCTGGAGCCCATGGATGGGTCTATTCTCAGGCCTGGAGAGCTTTCTGCAGAGCAGAAGAAGGAGTTAGTGGAGATCTCATTGCCCTGAACTGGTCTACGTGCAGGGTCGGCACAAGAGGAAGGGGGTCCTCTGAGCTCAGTACTGCCAGACCTGCACCTCCCACCGCCTTGGCTGCTTACGCAGGGGCTGGGTAGGATTTCATTCCTGCTGTGAGGGAGCACTTAGCTCCCCATAAATCCATCCTTGGGATGTTTGGACCCGTCAAGGCTCCTAATACCCCAATGATCATTCTTGGTCAACGCAAACAATGCGCCCTTTAAACCTCTCAGAAGTACTGTCCCAAATGTTAACAAACTCTGCAGTCTCAGTAACGGGCTTTTAAGGCAAAAAAACCCTCATCGTTTTGTAGCTTATCTCTGCTCCTCTTGCCAGCGAAGTGCCCAGGTGGTGGGCACACACACGACCCCCTCTTCAGTTATGGCTCAGCCAAACCACCGGCAGTACGGCAGCCGTTCACCGGGCCGTCGGGTTTTCAGGTGAGACAGAGCTTCAATGAGAGTCTCTAAACACCCTCCAGACTTGTCCCTGGGGACAGGCAAGTCCGGCAGAGGCGTGCCTGGGCGGAAAATTACTCCAGCCTGACCCAAATACCGGTAACAGGCATCTGAGGAGCTGGTGCTTTTGGAGCAACTGGCCACAGGTGGTCCTGCTCCTTTGCTGCCCTGGCCAGGGGTGGAGATGGACTCCTGGGTGAAAGGGAGGCAACTGGTACAAACTGTGCATTTTTGTTTGACTTTTTCTAAGCAGGCAAGATTAGACTGGTGGTCCTTGGGGAAATTAAGAGTTAAAGGCTTCTGCAGGAGAAGCTGAATCTTTCCATGCCGGCCGCATCCCATACAGGAGAGCATCTCTGTTGGGAACGCTTCCAGCACCCAGCGCTTGATAAATCACAGCGATTACTCGTGGCCACCACCTGCAGCTGAAGGCACGTCCTCCTTCTCCCAGCCCCAACTTCTCTTTACAGATTTGGGTATTTGACTTGGAAATCTCAGAATGTTTTTACAGACCTGGTACATGAGTTGCAAATATAACCGTCTCCTCTGAGAGCTGCTAGGGCAGCTAAAATGATGACTGCATTAATTACCGCAAGGTAATTATAATCCCGCCTGCTTCGGCAAAGGCAACCTTTGCTGCTTGGCCGAAAAAAAACCTGAGTAAGCCCTGGGGAGCCCTGGTAAAGCAAAGACAAATCAACGAGTGGCCCACATCAGAAAAGCTCTTGCCACGTGTGGATGGCTTGTCCTCAAAGGGGTGTTTCCCCCAACTGCATCTGTCACTTGTCACCTTCCCAAAGTGATGCTAAACCCAAACAAATGGTGATCTGACCAGGAGAATAGGCGGGGGCAAGTCTGGACCCACAGAGTTAAGTGCAAGGGTTTCTTTTTTGCTTTTTTTTCCTGCTTTTCCCAAAGGAGGAGCATGAAATGAGACAGCTCTCATGGGAAATGAGTCAACACTGTCTCCTTCTCAAGGGATTTGCTGTATTCGCTGCCAGGGTGACGGTGTCAGACACCAGCTGCCACTTCCAGGGTTCATTACTGGTCCCTGAGTCAGCGCCTGACATCCCACCTCAGGAGATGTTGTCGCACAATCCGATGAAGGCAGGGGGATGGGGAGGGGGGGAAATTCCAAAACCAATTTAAAGTGCAATACCCAAGTGAGGGAAAAAAAACAACCCCGCAATGGAAGTTTGCTTAGAAGTGTTTTAGATCTTATTCTCGCCCAACAAGGCTGGCAAAATCCGCCATCTCTTTCTCTGCTGCAGCGGAGCCTGTGATTCACATGCTGGGCATGAATTTCCCTTTCCTCAGAGGGCTCAGACCCCTCCGTGTAGCACAAGGGCTCAGCTGGGAGCAAAAATCCAGCTGTTCCCCAAAGGCAACAGCAGTGCGGGCCCTTTGCTGGGCTGGTGTTGGGGCTGTTAACGTCACATAAAGCATTTGGCCCATGTGGCTGGATGTTGCAGCAGATGCGACAAAGGGCCTGACTCTGCCTCTCGGGAGCACGGGATGCACATGCTGTAGTTACCGGTGAGTACTGGGGTTACTGCAAATTTCCCGTTAAAAGTATTTTTGAAAGGAGACGGGTTTTGGAAGGCTGGGTACACATACTGATGTTTCCTGCATTAGTTTAATGAAAACTAATTCACCTCTGCCCCCCGCAGTGAGACCAAGCCAGAGGTGCTCACGGGGGTTTGCAGTACCCAGAGGGGTTTGCAATGCCCCTCGTTTCTACAAGACCGATGGCTTTGTCCTTGTTCATGCTAGCTTTTTCCCACCCCTGCCTTCCCACTCTCGCAAGCTCCAGGTGTATGTGTGTGTTACCAATAATGTAAGTGGGGATGCCTGGGGGATCGGGATGCTCAGATGTTTGTAGCAGCATTTCAGCTGCTGGGTTTGCCCAGGAAAGTCTGGGTTTCGGGGACTGGCCTTTTAGTGAACCCATGCTTATTCCCTACTTACCACTTGCGTGCGGCTCTAGGAAGCACAGGTACCTGGGCAGCCTGGGCACAAACCAGTTGTTTCTCAGGTTACAAACCAATGTTTGGTTCCACATCTGTGTTATTTTTCTTTCAGCCTTGAGGACTTGATCCATCATCCCTTATCTTGCTCTTTTATTCAGAGCACTTTATAAAACTCAGTGCCCATAACAGGGAGACTTCTGAATCCGTATAAAACACTCCATAGCAATCCATAGAAAACTTCATTAAAGCTTCAACATTTTCAGTGACACCTCCAGAAACACTCTTCTTTTTAGCAGGATTCATTTGATTCGCCTGCAAGTGTAACCATATCTGAGAGACTGATTCGGTGTGATTTCAGGAAAAATCCATCAGAAATGGTTATAAAAGTAACCAGCAGTGAGTGCAAGGGCAGAAGGAGGGAAAGAGCACAGGCCAGTGATGAGAGCATCCCAAAACTCCTTGCCTCAGTTCTTGGTCCTTTTGGGATAAGTCATTTAGCATTCTTGTGCCTGATTGACACTAACACCATTAAAAGACTGGTAATGAATTTCAGTGCTATATAAATCACACGGAAAACTATTACCCTTAATACAAGCGTTATGAGACTTTAATAATTAATGTCATCTAAACTGTTTTCCAAAACGTGACCTTTTAAATCTGATTGCTGTAGCCAGAGCCATCCCTCATCCTGCAAGCAGCCAGTTCTCCAGCCAGCCTTGGTGGCTCCGATGGGGCCGTGCTGGGGAACCTGGATGGGTCCCAGTCCTGGAGATCAGATGCAAAAGGGGATGTATTGCTGGTACCTCCGCTCCTTTTGCAGAGGGTGTTGTGTCCCAAAGTTGGAGCGACTCAGTTTCGTGGATTTCCTTTCTCAGAATTAAGGTGAAATGACACCAGGGGAGTTCAAACAACAATCAGCATTTATTCAACCTAGCTAAACTTGCCCAAGTACAAGTGAATTTATCAATATGAGCCTTGCATCATGTCATTAAGCCACTGTTTGAAAAGAGAAGGGAGGTGTAGAAAAAGAAGCGGAAAAAGGAACGTGAAACTGTGTCAGAAGGGGATCCCTCCCGTTGAGTCACGAGGTTCAGAGCAGACCCCCTTGCTTTCTGGACTCCTTCTCAAAGAGGAGCCCAGGGGTGGCTGGATCCACTCCTAGTCTCAGACTTGGTCAACGGTTTATGTTTCAAAGGATGGGGTGTAGGGACTGTGGAAAAGAGAGAGAAAAAAGAGTGAGAAAGACAGAAAGAAAAGAGAGAAGAAAAGGGTTTCACCAGTCCTGGGTCCAGCGTTGGTCCAGCCAGCGTAGAGATCCAGTTCCGGAGGGCGCGTGCTGAGCACTCGTTCTTCCTTCTTTTATAGTGTGTTAGTCGGTGGTCTTGACATGCGCAGTTCACGTTCCCAGGGTTCTCTGGAATCGGTCAGTGAGCTTGGGGGGGGTTCACTGGGGAGTTGTTTCTCTTTCCCTGCTGGTGTGACCGCTTAAGATAGAAGCACAGTCCCATCCTCTGTGGAGCCCGCTCTTCGGGCGCATACGTTGTGCTCCTTCTCATGGTCACTTAAGATAAGGAACTGCAGCCTTGGAGAAGTGCGCTCCCACCCTCCGCGGGGCCCTCTCCTCCGGCCACATTATCCTGTTCACACAACTCAGCGTTTTTACAGAGGCATCTCTTCCACCAAAGTTCTTTAACAAATGTTTGAGACATTGACTATAATTTGGCAGGCCGTCACAAGGGTTAACGGCAAACGCGAGTAGTGAGAACAAACTTACTGCCAGCATCTCTTCTAGCTTGTCTCGTTGAAGGACACGGCCCTCTCGCACGGTGAAGCGGTGGGACATGGGCACTTCATGCCCTTTCCAACCTCCTTCCCTCCGGCGGGGGGGACACACGAGCCGGGCAGGCTGGAGCAGTGGTGCCTGCTGGCCCCGGGCCACCGTGAGGGCTAAAGGATGCAACTGGCCAAGCTGCTGGGGCAAAACTCCTGAACTGGCATATCCTCAGCTTTTATTAGCTCAATTTAGGCCCATTTGATCGCAGAGGGTGTTTTATTTCAAATTAAGTATATAACTTCCGTTCACACGTGCACCTTTGTTATTCCGTGAGTCAGAGCCTCTCGGGGAGGCTGCCTGCTGTGCTTTTTCTTTTAAGCTTTCGCACAGCATGTGGGTGCAGAGATAAAAATAATGTTGCACCTCTCCTTGCACTTCCTCCCAAGCAGCGGCTGCAGGCGGAGGGATGTGCAGGAGAAACAGCAAACGGAGCTTCAGCACCAACAGCCCACAGGAGTTAATTCCTTTAATTTAGTCATGGCACAAGCGGGATGTGAAAACTCTCCCCGGAGAGGGGAGAGCGGCTGGTGTTCTTTGGTGCCATAAGTTTTTCCTCTTTTCCTACTTTCAGTGTTTGAATGCTAAAAAAATAATAATGTTGCCGCTAGGATAAGGAGCAGACGTTGTACGAGCCTGTGCCAACTCCTGCTGCGTAACAGGACCTGGTTGGAGCAGCCCATCCCAAGGTCGCATCCACCTGCATTGGAGCCGTGGGTGCCATGGCTGCGGATCCCAGCCCCAGGCTAGTAATGCCAGTTTTGCTATCCAGTGCGAAATCTGTCCCACAAACACCCCCTCATGGAAAGAGAAAATCTCAAAAGTCTCTCCAGCAAGTGCTTCCCAACCTTTGGAAGCTGCGCAGGGGCGGCAGCAGGTTCCCCTGAGCAGAGTGCCGGGGTTGCTGCCCATCTCTGCCATGCTCCGGCATCTCCCCAAGCCTCCCCCCAGCCGTGCTGCCCACGAAATGACAAAAAATAGCAAGCGCCAAGGCAGCTGGCATGGAGCATCCGTCACCTCCCACACAAGTCACAGCAGCTTCAGCATCGCGTCGCCGGTTCGTTGCATCTACCTGCTCTCTCTCTCTTCTTTCCTTGCGCGAACGCTACAATTTCTGGCTGGTGCAGACTTTCCCTTCCTGTGCCCAAAACACTTCTTACAGCCTGATATACAATTAAAGTTGGTCGATAGCTGTTGTCCGACGGCGGACCGGAGCCACACGTGGGCTCGAGGTGCGGCTGCCCACGGCACAGCTCATCCCAGGCTGTTTGCTGGGCAGATTTGCTGTCTGAATAATTCAGCGCAAATTAGAGGGAGTGGGAAGGGAGGCAAACCTGAGGTTTTCCATCAATTTGTGGCCCAGGTTGACAAGATCAGGCCTTTTATCATGTAATGTCCTGAGTGCCTTCAAGGTGACTTCTGCTGGAAGGGAAAAGACCAAGGAGAAGGTTCCCTGCAGATGTCACCTGCAGGAATTAAAACACTTGTAACTGAGACAGGCCCTCAGCACCCCGCTGCACTGCTGACAGCCCAGGGAGAGCTGCTGTAAAGAATTGCTTCTGGTCTGGGCCATTAATGAAGCTGAAATCCCTCCTCACTAATAAGATTTGACCTTGGGTACATCCTAAGAGCTGCCTGCTGACGTGTCCATGGAGCTTCGTGCTTCCACACTGGTTCTGAATGTGGTATGAAAGGCTGCTCCGCCAGCACGTGGAGCTGCGCCGGCTGGGTCAAGCTCCAGCCCTGCAAGGACTGGCGCAGCTGCGTAACGTCCTGTGATGTGCAAGATCCCACCCGGCTTCACTCACCCCACATGTGGCTGCGGCGAAGGATCCTCCTTCTCGGGGAGGAGAGAGCTCAGCAGGGAATAGTGAAAAGTGGGGAGGTCAAAGGGATGCTGCTCTGGAAATGCTGAGATGGCACCAGATGGTATTATATCAAATAAAAACCAAAAGAAAACAGCAGTTGCAGGATTTGGCAAAGTCCTGCCCCAAGTTTTGGAGGATGTTGAGAAGATGCGAAGTGCTAATTGTCCTGCCTGGGACAGCCACACTGAGCTTCTGGCCAGGAGAAGGGGTTTCCACTTCATTGTCTTTTGCCATTAGCAGGGAGACAGGTGTTATGGGGAAGAAATTAGGGATAGCTGCTAATGAGGTAGGAGAGGTTAGCTCTGCTTCTGGGGTTTTGGGAGGCATCACTGGTGCCCTCTCGCAGCCTGGCCCTGGCATGCCGGTGGGAAACGCTCCTGATGTGGGTGCTGGCATCGTGCACGCGCTTCGCCACGGCAGAAGTTGCTGTATGAGACAAGCAGCTATTGAAAATCCATCCGAGTGTTTTAGCCTAAGTACATTTGCATAGAAGCAAAGGGGGCAGGGGAAAGAGACTGAAGCCCAAAATGTGTATTTCTAATTGATTATATGCATGGCTGCTGGGGGCCTCTTACACTGTAATGGTTAATTATGTCACTGGCTGTATGTGCTGCAGCCTTTATTCATGTTGTATTCAAATAATCCTGCACGGTGCCCAGGCGGCTAATACAGCAGATTGCCTGCCTGGAGAAAAAGGAAGGTCTGCTTTGTTTGGGGTTTTTTTTAAACAATATAGAGGAAAGAAAAATGATGAACAGCCAATTACTGTGTTAAAATAATGTACCCTGACAGAACATGATGAACATCCAGGTCTAACCTGCCTCCTGCAGCTGTTTGACTTTATTGGTAATTCCCTGCTGATTAGCTCCACCCCAGGGAATCCTCCTCCTCCCTGGGGCTGCGTGGGGCCGGGGGTCCTGGAGGGCATCGCCTCTTCCGCCACCTTTTTCCAGCGCAGAATCCATTCTGCCGACCGAATCCCTGCTCTCTCCTTACCGTCCATCTCCTGATGGATTTGCTGCCTTCAATTCTTCCTCAAATGCCAATGAGAGGTACTGAATACCTTTGGGGGTTGTTTTGAGAACTCCAGCTGCAAGGAAGGGTACACTGAAAAATGCATCTTTGCAACGCCAGCCAGTTCTTCCTTAGGGGGCTGAGACATGAGCCCAGGAAAAGATGCTGAATGCGCTATAATTTAAGTATCACTGTAATTTTGTGCAAAAGAACACATGTGGTGGTGCAGTCCCTCAAAGACAAATAACCAGTATGCTTTGGCTGCCGGCTCTGGTCCTACTGGGAGACAGGTTTCCACCAGCCTGGATCTCACTGGGGCTTCTCAGTATTAGGCTCCACCATGTTCTTGTTGGAGAAATCAAAACTTACACATGTGCATCAGCTGCTATTATTTCTATAAATCAAAACAGAGCTCAACAAGCCAGAGCACATGGCTCCATTGACTTCAAACAATCCATCCAAGCAACACCTCCTCTGCATCTCATATCCCACTTTAGTTTGAATTATTCTATTTAAGATAGAATTGTTTTGCTAACTGAGGACACCTTGGGCAGAGATGCGGCATGTTTTAGCCAGAGCACTGGGAATCGGTGACCCAGTACTTATTAGCGACTGAATTTATCAGACTTGTAATTAATAAATTGCTTTTGTTGTTCTCCTGCTAGGGGATCTCAGCAGTGCCTTCCCTGGGAGCCACCCTGCTGTCCTGCACCGCTGCTGTCACTGCCCAGCTCCCTGCTGCAGGGACCCGGCTGGAGGAGCGACCCTGGCATGTGCAAAGCCCTTGCACGGAATAAGCTCTCACTGCAGAAATTGCTGTGCAAATCTGAGCTTCAGGCGCTGCGATGGTGGCCGTGAGCCACCCTTGGCCCTGCTGCCTGGGCTGGCAGCTCACGTAGCAGGACTTACCCGCATGGTGTGTGACCCTTTTCTTGTCCTTCCCGCTGTATCCAAGGAAGTGTCCCATTGCCGGACACCCTGCTGGAGCTGTGTCCTTATTCTTGGCTCTGCAGCTAATTTTCTATGTGCTTTGGCTGGATCACTGAGTCCGGCGATGGCTTCCAGAGCCCACAGCATCTGCCCCTGTGTCCCTCTCTCCTTTAGCCCTGGCTTTCTCCCTGCCCTGGTCCCAGCCCTGCCAAGCTGGCTTTCTCCAGCACACTGGCTTGCTGCCCTCCAATCCTCCCCGCTGTCTGCTGTGTCCTTAGCTGTGGATTTGTTTGACACTGGTGGCTGGAGTCAGTTTTCCCTTCCCCAGATCCCAAATGAGTCGTGTCCTGGGAAGTGCAGCCCACCCAGGGCTGCTGCCCCGGCCAGTCCCACCCGGGGGG
>VYZV01000829.1:118614-140413 GCA_013401275.1 Pandion haliaetus | reverse complement strand
GGCTGCAGTCCTTCAGGAGCAAACTGCTCCAGCGTGGGTCCCCCGTGGGGTCACAAGTCCTGCCAGAAAACCTGCTCCGTGGGCTCCTCTCTCCACAGATCCGCAGGTCCTGCCAGGAGCCTGCTCCAGCGCGGGCTTCCCACGGGGTCACAGCCTCCTTCGGGCACCCCCCTGCTCCGGCGTGGGGTCCTCCCCGGGCTGCAGGTGGATATCTGCTCCACCGTGGACCTCCGTGGGCTGCAGGGGGACAGCCTGCCTCACCATGGTCTTCCCCACAGTCTGCAGGGGAATCTCTGCTCCGGCGCCTGGAACACCTCCTCCCCCTCCTTCTGCACTGACCTGGGGGTCTGCAGGGTTGTTTCTCTCACATGTTCTCACTCCTCTCTCTGGCTGCCATTACTGTGTCCCCACAACTTTTTTTTTTCCCTTCTTAAATATGTTATCACAGAGGCACTACCACTATTGCTGATGGGCTTGGCCTTGGCCAGCGGAAGCTTCTAGCAGCTTCTCATCAGAAGCCACCCCTGTAAACCACCACCCCCCACCCCCCGCTACCAAAACCTTGCCACACAAACCCAATACATGGACCCACGCAAAAAGGGTAGGTTTTGAGCAGACCACAGCAAAAAGCCTGCTGCATGGTAATGAAGGAGAGGGAAGAGCAGCCATGGATCAGCCTTGGGGGTTCACTAAGCAGGCTGTGGGTTCAGCAGAAAAATATGGTACTTTCTATATAGCATTTCCTTCACTGTTGCACTGCCATGAAAGGATTTTTTGATCAAGCTTAAACAAAATAACTTGGACAAGAAATGAAACATGGGAGGTGCTAGGGAAAAGGGGAATTTCTCAGAAAAATTATGGAAGTCAAGTTTAAGAGAAAAAGCCCAACTCATAAAATTAGCTAGTGGTGAGCATTACAGTGTGCGGCAGCCACACATCATCTCTTCCAATTGTATTTCACATGTTCCTTGTGTCCAATGACAAGCCAAAAATTAATAGGTTTATGATTGCTGAGGCTCAATCTAGGTTTAAATAACTCATAACCAGCCTTCTTTTTTTTTTCTTTCTTTTTTTTCTTTTTTCCTTTTTTTTTTTTTAAACCCTCTCTGGAGAGCCTGTGAGCCCAGTGCGCTCGATCGATTCAATGCTTCTGTTTCTATCCGGCTGTAATGGCAGTGCTGTGTGCGGGGCTGGCTGTGCAGCACCACTGTTAGCAGCTGAGGGGAAGCTTTCAAGTCCAGTATTGATCCTTTTAAAGTTTATGGCTGCTTGTAGTCACAGTTACTAGTGCTTGATCAAACTGCCATGGGATGGACTGTTTCATTTCTTAATATCAGGCTAAACCTCCTCCACATCAAAAAGATTTATTTCTGTACTTAATTTTTCCAATACATAATTTCTCTCTCAGAAATCGAGCTGACATTTCTATATGACACTAATGCAGCTCTGCAAAGCTGTGTTATACATTTCTGTCTTCCCATGTACCATGCGAGGTGGTGGGTGCCAGCAGCCCAGGACAGGGCTCTTGGGAGCCCTACAGACCAGCTCTGACATGTCCCCTTCAGCCATTTCCCTCTCAGCGTACCAGCCCAGGAGATACTGCTTTTCTCTGCAGCTATCCCTGCTCTCCTTCAGCTATTATATGGAAGCAGAGCAGTCTTGTGTTTCTCTCCTGCCTGCAGTACACCTTTTCCAAGCTTCAGGAGGGACCAAACGGTAATTCCAAAACCATCTTTGCCAATCGCCCAGTTTTCCAGGTCAGGTTTGTGGAGCTGCTTCTCCTGGGTTCCCAGATGGAGCAGCGAGCGCTGCCCACACCACCTCCTGCTCTTCCTCTCCTCTGCTGAGCTGCATACACCCGACCGTGGCTAAAGTCATCTCGCCGCGTGCTCCTCGCACTGCTAAAACCCACTCTGCAAACCAATAGAGCATCAGTTCGAGTCAGCTGGACACAGGCTGCATCATGCACACTCTGATGAGCAAAGCATTTGCACCCTTTGGGAGCTTCATAAGCTCAGTGGGAACTGCTATGCCATTTTGTGACCACCTTTCTATTCCATTGTGGTTATTAATGATCAAATTAGGCTTTTCTGGATTTGCCCACGAGGGAGCCAGGGTGATGTTGCTGTCTGAAGGAGGGTGACGATGCGGCAGTGGCCTCTGCCAGCTCCCCGGCACGGTCCTGCCTGCCCAAGCACTGCTGGCTCTGAAAAGTTCAGTTCTGAAAGAGCCACTCTCCTTGGCCTATATATTTTTGCCCACATTCGTGGCCTGTGTTGTATCCTGAGGAAGAGATCATGCTGTTTGAAGGCCCTTTATTTTTAGTCAGCCCGATTTTCTCATCGCAGCTTAGTGGGAGCTGGTCCTCTCAGTTCAGCTCCATCACAGCTCACACTCCCCTGCGTTCGCCAGCTCTTACCCAGGTCCCCAGTGTTCTTTGTACGTCGATCGCTCACTCAGTGGTTTCCTACCCCCTGCTTCCACCGGGCTTCCTTCCTTCTCCTTTATGTTCTCCTCAGCCTCTCCCACTGCTCCAGGCCCATGGCTTAACCTCTGATTTCCCTCTGCTCTTGGCTTGCAGCAGGGACCAGGCTTTCACAACCACAGAGGCAGGTTGCCAGGCTTGTCCTGGATCCCAGCACCCCTCCACAAACAAAACCTTCCCTCCCGTCTCCTCTGATAACCTTGGCAGTGTTTCCCCTCCTCACAAATGTCAGGAAATTGGAAATGATGCTCTAGCCACATAAAAATCAATAGCTGCCTCCTTGGCCTGGCTTGGCCCTGCTCTTTCTACCTTTACCCAGGGCAGGAGGGAGTGTTGGTTTCCACTGACCTCAGAGCAGTGATTTATTGATAGGACCCATTCTGCCTGGGCAGTTGACCAGCAACGTATTTATTTATCTCAGCCCATCCATGTAGCTCAGAGAGGTGGCTTGTGCTCGGTGTTAGGTCACAGAGGGGTGGGCTCAGAAATCTAGACCAGGATAATATTTTCTTTTTGTGACCATGGAGTAATAGGTAAGGACTTCAACTCACTCCTAGATCTGGGTGAACTACTTTAGGAACAATGCCAATGCCAATGCTTTCATTTTCCGAAGGGGTCAGTCCTGGCAAAGGCCATGTGCAATTCCCATCAGAAGCTATGGCTCCAAGACAAAAAGAAATTCATTATGTGGACTGCAGATTACATTGCAGACTGCCTTTATTATTCCCTGGACTACTACCAGAAGGCACAGTGTGATTGAAGGAGCAGGAACAGTTCTAAGGTCCTATTTCTTGGAAATCTTTGGGGCTATATTCATTTAATTTAAAATACAGCTACTTTTGGAAACCAAACAGCATCACCTTTTCAGCTGTATGAAGCATAACACAATTGGTAAAGGTTACAGGGGACTAAATCCTTGCTGAAAATCAAGCCAGCTCCTGTTTATGTCCGTGAAAAATCTTTCTCTTGGGAGCCCTGCTAATTCTCCAGACACTGGACATGAGGGAAGGTTTGTTCCAAGTGGCTGCTTTGCACCATCCCTGCCTCCTGTCCCCCACTGCATTGGGCTCGATTTGATGTGCCAGCAAGGCAGTAATGGGGATCACTCTCTAATGCATCTGTGATTACATGGAAATTGAAGTGTGAGTGAGAAAAGAAATGAGGCAATTGAGAGGCGTGACTGATGCCTGACCCCTCTCTCTGCTGCTAGTGTCACCCCAAAGACCAATATAAATGATGCCAAATGGGTATATTTTTCAGTGCCTGGAGTTGATGGGCAGCAAATCACAGGAAAAACTTAGCTATTTCCCTCTGAATGGCTTATCTGCACCTTCTCATACTTCCTACTTTGATTTTTGGCTCCTCATTAATCAAAAATGTGCAGGAAGGACGGTTGTTGGTTATACACAAGCCAAGAATAGACTCCAGCTCCTGTTACCATTTTGGCACCAAAATGTCAAGAGGGATGAGACACCTTGTAGTAAATGCTGTTCATTTTGAGGCAGCCACTAGAAAACACAGCTCTGATTGAGTTAGGGAGAAGAACAGATGAGCCAGAGGATCTGTGCTTTGCCTGGTCATACTGCTGGATCAAATGGGATCTATAAAGAGATGGGAAATGGCATATTCCCATGCAGCAGAGGGGTAAAGCGGTGTCTAACATCTACAGCTCTGCCGATCTCTCCCCTTGACAGTAAGGTTGTCCTCAGGCTATCAAGGTGCAGGGCTACCTTTGCAGGATGTGCTTCTCTGCCCCATAGCTACCAGTTTCTTCTTTAGCTGCTGCCTCCTAATTTCTCAGGAAAAACAAATCTGAGCATCTCCTCTGCACATCTCACTCCTCGCACCCCTAGCAGGGAGGTGTCCCTCCTGGTAACACATCCTGCTTTTCTTGAGCTGCGGGAAACACTAAATAAGAACATTAGAAATGAGGCTTCTTAGCAAAGCCAAAGGTGGAAAGCTTGCAGTAGCGTGAGCTGGAGCATTTGCTTCGGCTGTCTGTAAGCGACAGCACTCCCCTTCCCATAGGTCGGTACCTTCTGGGAAACGGCTCAGTGTGATCGTAGGAAGAGTCAAATCCTTAATTTCGTATGGAAGAGAATTGTCAGAGCTGTTGCAGCGCTTCAGAGTGCACGTACATCTGCTTCCTACCAAGATCTACTTGTCTGCTTTGGACTCAGGGTAGGATGCGATAATAAAAGTCTCTCTCTCTCCCTTTCACTCTTTTGCTCAAGCATTTGCAACTCTTTCAGCAACATTCCCTGCTTTTCTCTCTTATTGCTGCCCAGAGCAGCGAGCTAAGGGTGCAGACAGGCCATGGGTGTTGCATCCTTTCAGTAAATGCAGTTATTTGGACTCCACAGTAACTAAAACTTTCCTTCACATGGGTCTTGTATGAAACTTACTGCAAGATCAGCCCAGGACCGGGCTGTCGGGGACCTTGGTGCTATGCATTTGTGCTGTAGATGTGCCAGGCACGGGCCCTGCAAGAGCACAGCGCTCCTTGAGAAAGCCCGGCTCACAGGCGGTTCAGCGGCAAGAAATAACTATCAGCATCATCTGCTTGTATTAATCATGAGGGAGCTATGGCAGAACATTATGTTTGGAGGCTTTCAAGTGTAAAAGTGCAAGCTATGAGGACTTTTGGCATCTCTGAGCGTCACTGTAAGCGAGTAAGTATTAATATATTCTCATCAGAGGTGCAAGAAAAAAAGCCCTCCTCCAGTCCACTTGCCAGCCAGACATGTCAGAACAGCGAGCCGTCATCTCCCGGCCCAGGCAGGAGCCGATTTAATCACTAAATCCCACCACCTTTGCCACAGTGATAATAGCAACAAGACTTCCTAAGAGCTCATTCACCAACGTGTGCCGTGATAGCAGACACCGGCTGTGAGTACGGGCGTGATGGAGCCATTCCTGCGTAGGTTCAAAAGCTGACACCTGGGGAGGCGTACAACATACGTGCCCCCAGCTCTGTTGTTTATCCATCATTATTTGGGGAATTGGTGTTTCAAATGAAATGTGTGCTTAGGAGGACTCAGCCCTCCTTCCCAGGCAGTGGGACGCAGCAGGGGAATGCCGTGCTCTTCCCCCAGCCCTCTCCCATTTGTCGTCCCTTGAAACTTCACGCGGCATGAACCAGCTTTGTGCAATTTTAAAGGGAGCCCAAGGAAGATTCATCCCGCTGCTACTGTGTTAAATTTGGTAGCTTTTGTTGTCTAGCTGGATTTACATTTTGTTTCCTTATTGTTTGCAGTGCTGAACAATGCAAAATGTGCCTTAGAAAATATACATGACAGGGCACTTATCTGTGATTCATACTGTGTTTATAAAAGCAGTCAATAGCACTATCTGCCTTGTTGCTACTCCCCAGAAGACCACCTCTTGTGCTTATCTTTCCCTTCTTGCTCTTGTTCCTCTAGTCTTTCATTTCTGTGGCTTCCCCCCCNCCCCCCCCATATTAATTGCACTTTTTGTCTGCTGCACTAAGAACTCTGATTTCTGTTGACATTTTATCTGTCTGCAGGACACAGTGAGAACTGCTAAATTCCACAAATTAGAAAAAAAAAAAAAAAATTTAAAAAAAAAAAAGAAGAAGATTCCATCTATAAGCGACATGGGGATGAGGGAAGTTTTTTTTTTTGCTGCCTCCTTTAACGTTTGCCCAGGGCTTGACTGCAGCTCTCTGGCCCCAATTCCCTGCCTCCTGCTGAAGCACAAGCTGAGTTTGGACCAGTTCAGTGTGTGCGTTCAGCCGACACCAACACTGGCAACTCTGATCCAGCAAGTGCAGTAAAAAAGCAAAAAAAGGCAAGCTATTACATCACGCCGCTCTGCTTCGAGGCATTTGATGGTGTCACTCAGCGTGCATAAACACAGCATGGTTTTTGCAAAATCAGAGTCTTGATCCCCCCAGTGGGCAAATGTACCTTGGAAGAGGAAAAATGGCAATTTTCGCGGGAGTGGGGTGGTGACCGGAGCTGCTTGGGAGGGGGTTTTGTTCAAGCAGCTGAAAGTATCTTTGTTGATCCATTAACACAGTGTCCGTGAGCCTCAACAGGCTCCTGTGCTGAGGAGATACGGCTCATGCTGCCGCCCTTCGTGGGAGTGCTAGTTAAGGCTCTCAGGATGGCAGATGCCACGGTTCGGCTACATCCTTGGGGAGATGCGTGCCAGCTTTGGCTGGTCACCAGGAATTCACCTGCAGCAAATAAAACGGGAGCTGATGAGCTGCTCCCGGCCAGCCCATCCTGCACCGCTCCCACGCCAGCGCCGGCACCCGGCACTCGGCATGTCCACAGGCCATGGGCCAGCGTGGGGCAGCAGTCAGGTGGGATTTGGTTCAAAGTCTCCATCTGTCAGGGCCCACTGTGATTGTTTTAATGGCTTACTTATTTCAGCTCGACCTATACAAGCAATTAAGGGCAGAGGGCAAAGCTTTGACACATCCATTCCCCCAAAAAGCTGTAGACGGCTCTGTGCTGACGGCTGCGTCCCCTCTCCCGGCAGCCGTCCCCGCCACCGCCTCGGCCCCTTATGTTGTTGGGAATGAGCGCCTGTGGCAGGAAGGCGCTGACCCTGCTCAGCAGCGTGTTCGCCGTCTGCGGCCTCGGCCTCCTGGGCATCTCCGTCAGCACCGACTACTGGCTCTACCTGGAGGAGGGCATCGTCCAGCCCCAAAACCAGACGGCAGAAATCAAACTGTCACTGCATTCGGGGCTCTGGAGGGTCTGCTTTCTGGCAGGTATGGCCTTCCTCCCAAAAACATCCCCTGCTAAGGTGATGTTTGATGCTTGTCAGTGTCGTACCATGAGAAAAAGCCAGGGAAAATAGGATTTTTAGAGGCTCTGACCATCTTTGCTTCCAAACTTAGGCACAACCTGAGTAATGCCATCACTCCATGCCCAGCTTTAATAGTCAGATGGATAAATGTGCCTTTGCACGCAGGCTTTGGGTGAGTTTGCTGCTGCCGTGCCAGTCCCCGCTGCCCCCCGTCCCGTTCCAACCCAGCACCACGGCCACAGCGCCTTGGGCAGCAGCTCCAAACTTCCCTTTTTGTCTCTGCAACATTCAGATTCAGGTCAGCTGGACTGTCCCCTCTGTCCCTGCCAGGTTTGATGAAGCAACTTGGCTGCAAGGACGGAGTTGAACAAAACCCAAGGGAATGGGTATCTCAAAGTGACCGATCTGAAACGTCACAAAGTTTGAGCATCTGCTTTGAAAAAGCCGGGGGAGTGAAGAGCTCTGATACTGCCCCCAGGTGACCTTAAACCCTCTGGCTTCAGGGTTCACGTTTTTGTATACAAGGGAATCCTTTCGCACAAGGGAGATGGTAGTTAAGAGATGTCTTTCTTCAGCCCCAAACACTGATACCCAAGATGGGAGCAGCACTAAAAAGCAAGATTGTTTTTATGCATGCACTGAAATTAATGTTAAAGCCACTCTCCCCCACCAAAAATAAACAGACAAATACACTGCAGGTGTGACTCGGTCTCTGTTTGCTGCAGGCGAAGAGCGTGGCCGGTGCTTCACTATCGAATACGTCATGCCCATGAACATCCAGCTGACATCTGAATCCACGGTCAACGTCCTAAGTAAGTGGTTCGGTGGGGTCTTACCCTTTGCGTTCTGCAAAGCACCAAAGGGTCACTAGGGATCCCCCCAAGAAATCCTCTTTGTGTCCTTGCCAAAGAAGCTCCTAGTTCCTTGACAGTGCTACCATGCAAGGATGCAACTACATTTTTACTCTGTGGATTGCCCAATGTGCTCCTAAGCTTTTGGGGACATCCCTTTCTAATGGCAGGATGCTCACAGAGACTCTACGCCCATACAATTTCCTGTGACCGGTTATTCAGCACTGATGCTTATGGCTTTATCGTCTCCTCTCTGTAATTTGCAGCTGTATTTATGCTGTAGCAGTCAATTTTACACATTACACAGTGGGATGAATTAAGGATGGAGTGTCACAGCTCTCACAGTGAATAATGCAGTCATTTCTGATTTAATAAATAGAAGTGTCCAGCAAACAGTTTTGCAGGGAAGCTAAAGAAAAGTGTGAGTTCTGATTTTTTTTTCCTATGTAAGACTTCATGTAGAAACCCTCAGAAATGCAAACATTAGCAGACGTTTCCACAGCCAGCCAGAGTCACCTCTTTCCTCAGCTCATTAGCAAAGAGGGGAACCCCTGCCAGGGGCTGGGGAGCAGCGCTGGGGCACCCACATTAACGAGGAGCGAGGAAGGACACAGCATGGTCAGAGAGCAGCGGGGCTGGAGCCATCTCACCCAGCCGAGCCCATTTTTCGTGCTGTGTGGGGAGGATTGATCTGTTCTCGCTTTCCTCTGCTCCTCTCCCACCAGAGATGATCCGCTCTGCCACCCCCTTCCCTCTTGTCAGCCTTTTCTTCATGTTCATTGGCTTCATCCTGAGCAACATCGGCCACATTCGGCCCCACAGGACCATCCTTGCCTTCGTCTCGGGGATATTCTTCATCCTGTCAGGTGAGTTTTGCTAGCCAGCTTTTCTCCTGAGAATCCTTGAGCGTGGAACACGTTTGCTTTAGTAGCTGCTGGTGCTCTCCTAACCCGTTGTGGTGGCTCCTTGTTAGAGCCATCACCCATGGGGGCTCCTGGCTCAGCCCCGCAGCCTGCTCGGGCTTTGCAGGATGGGAAATCACCCGGTGCAAAACTTGTTTGTGGCAGTGGTGAGGAGATGCAGGGGAAAGCACCCACCACCCATGCAGGAGCAGCTGCTGGGGGAGAGGATGCCTCTCATGGCACATCGGTCACAGGAGAGATCTGGAACTTCAAACTGCTCAGCCAGGATGTTTCTACATGAGACAAGTGAATGTTTTATTCATGGTGTTGTGCTAGTGTTAAACAAATAGCTGTGACAGCCGAGCTTTGAAGCCAGCTCCTACCCGGTGCACATGGACTTGCTTGAGCAGGTAACGGTTTGACTGAAATGAGAGGAGTGCCCTGGGTTAGCTCAGAAGGAAAACTGCTTCTTTCCTCGGTTATTTCAAGCACACTTCCACAGTTTTACACTTTCACTCACAAGTAAGGTCTTACAGGAAGACATTTCTTCAGCAGCTTCATTCCAGAAGCGTTTCCCACTGTCTTTCTCCTTGGTTTCTCCCCAGGTCTGTCCCTGGTGGTGGGGCTGGTCCTCTACATATCCAGCATTAATGACGAGATGCTGAACAGGACCAAGGACTCAGAAACATTCTTCAATTACAAATACGGATGGTCCTTTGCCTTCTCTGCCATCTCGTTCCTTCTCACGGAGGTACCCGGGAGCTCTCACATCCCTGTAATGAGTGTATCCTGTTCTCGGGGCGGGTTTTGAGGCTGTGAGCAAAAAGAGGACTCCGATGGGGTTTAAGGGTAGGCTATGAGGGCAGATGGGTAATATATAGTATGGTGGGAGACATATACAGTGGGGACGGTCCCCAGGCCTGGAGCACTGATGGGGCATTTGATCACCATTTGATGCCAAGCATGGATGCAGAGGAGGAAGAGACTCGGTGGTGCCACCTTATTTACTGCAGGGACCTGGGGCACAGGGCAGTGAAGTGACTGTCCTCGGGAGCCTTTGTGCATCGTCAGTAGAGCAAAAAAAGGGATTTATATTTTCGTTCTGTTTTGTTGGTGGTGGAGAAGGCAGCCATCGGCAGGGTGAGCATCAGGCCATGTCTCTCTCCCTGCAGAGCGCCGGGGTGATGTCCGTTTACCTGTTCATGAAGCGATACACTGCCGAGGACATCTACCGACCTCACCCCGGCTTCTACCGTCCCCGTCTGAGCAACTGCTCCGACTACTCGGGCCAGTTCTTGCACCCGGATGCATGGGCGCGGGGACGCAGCCCTTCGGATATCTCCAGCGAGGCGTCCCTGCAGATGAACAGTAACTACCCGGCTCTGCTCAAGTGCCCCGACTACGACCAGATGTCCTCGTCCCCGTGCTGAGTCCCGCCACCCCTGCGCCCGCTCCCACCCAAGCGCCGACAGTCGCCACATCCTGGCTCCGTTTGTCATTTATTTTTTAGGCCACTCTTTCAGGGCAATTCTCTATTTATAGGAGCGTAAATATAACCAGAGAGATTGGTTATATAACCAATAATGTAACCTAGACAATTGGGATATTTTCCTCTCCTTGGGTTTTTTTTTTTTTTATTCTTCCCTGCATAACTAAAAATCTCTCCAAAGTCCTCTTCTTTCAGCTCATCCCGCTGAGCAAACAGCAGTTCTGCCTGGGGGATAAATCCAGGGCTGGACTTGAGAGCAGAAAAAAGAAAATAGAGTAGAACTAAGGAAAAAAACCAAATTGGGGTGGGGTTTTTTGGTTTAGGTAGGCTGCAAAAGTTTGTGCTTTTGCTGTATCATTGAATTATAAATTTACTGGCCTAAGTGCCAGAAGGCATAAAAGATTTGTGTAAATTTCCAAGAAATAGCCATTATTAGAAAAATATACTTTTTGTCTTGATTCAATATTTACTGATTTATA
Source organism: Pandion haliaetus (assembly GCA_013401275.1). Classification (NCBI taxonomy): domain Eukaryota; kingdom Metazoa; phylum Chordata; class Aves; order Accipitriformes; family Pandionidae; genus Pandion; species Pandion haliaetus. The sequence continues at coordinate 129,425 of VYZV01000829.1, read as the reverse complement.
TCTCTCCTCGCTGGATATCACTTTTAACCAGGCTGTAATGGGAAATAGCCATCTTTCTCCACTATAACTCAGCAGGCTTAGACACAAGCAGGTGGTTTTTACTGTATGGCCACTTGCAAACTGTTGCTTAAATATCCCGTTAGACTGGAGGCACTACAGCCCTCGGGTGTCCGGGCTGTTGGGGTGGCTCAGGCACCCACATTTCCTCCACCATCCCATAGACTGGAGGTCTGAGGAGCGACTGGGAGAATTTCAGTGCAGCATTGAGTGGGAAATTACCTAAAACCTTCCCATAGAAAACACTAGGCGCAGGACTTAGGGCAAATTATGGCCAGAAGTGCAAGTTATTTTGGTGAAAGGCAAGATCCCAAATCGGTGTAAAGTGATGTAGCTAACATCAATGGCACTAGTCCACTGTAGCAAAGTAGTTGGCTTATATATCATTTTGGCAAGAAAATGGTATTTTAGCTGCTTTTTTGTGTGTGTGTGTATGTTTGAACTTTATTTTGAGGTTTTCAGTTTTAAAATTTCATATGATTCTTTGACATTTTAGTCTTAGAAGACTTGACAGCTGCCAGGGTGAGAGCATCGCTCTGATTGAAAATGAAGGGCAGGGAAGGAAAAGGCTGTGCTCCCTTGTGTGCTTCTGTGCAAGCCGCGAGCTTGTCCCCTCGCAGGAGAAAGAGTGATGACCAAACTTTATTTCTGTTCTTGTTATTTTAAACTTTTCTGAAAATTTCCTTTCTGTAAAACAAAACCTTCCAGGGATTCTTGGTATATTTGAGCTTGTTTTGTCTTACTGTGGTTGAAACAAATAGAATATATGCACTTTTAACCTCATTTGTAGCATACTGTGTAATGGATGTTACACCTCTTTTTTATTATTTATTACTTATTTATTATGTATTATTTATTATTTATAAACTACTCCAAAATAGGCTCCAAGTCCTGGTGCAGCACCACTATTTGCATCAACTCAGACGCCCGTCCTGTGGGACCCCACTACAAGCGTATATATCCAGCCAGCTCTTGAACAGGACTATTTCCTCTCCAGCCTCTTCAGATAAGCAAGTAACGTGTATCTAGTGTCACTGATTCCTAATATGCTACGTTTTAAAACCAGAGCATCTTTTTGTAGACACAGTAGTATTTACTCTCAGTTTTTGTATTACCCTCAAGCGTCTGTTTTCTCATTTTAAAACCCAGTTTGTAAGTGCTACGTGACAGGTTCACTGCTGGGAAGGTTCAAGCATTAAAGCATAAGCCAGCCCCACCATCCAGTGATAAAGCTTGTTGGCCCTCATCTGTTCACCCCAGCCAGACAAACCGTCAGTTTTCCGCGGGGATCTCTATGTTCGGCGTGAATTACGCTCCAAGAAAGCACTGGAGTTCACATGTGATGATCTTGCGTTTGCAGAGCCTGATCTAGTTTGCTGGGTTTGATGTCAGCGGTTTCTGGGGGCTCAGACACAGTTGCTTTTGCATCTTCCCCTTGATGGATCCTTTATATTCTCAGCCCTTCTTGGAAGGGAAACCTTCAGGATCACCAAAATCGCTGATGCTCAGAGGCGCGAGGGCTGTCCCACACAGCTACATTCTCCCATGCTGGGGAGTCATTTAGTGCAGTTAATCCTGTGCGGCATCGTGAGACATCCCTGTCCCCGAGTGGAATTTTCCTTTGTACTGATTAAATACAGAATTATTCATTTTATAAATTAAAATGTCTGCCTACATAAGCAGAAGAAGTGAAAAAAAAAAATTCATACCTTCCTCAAGGCCCCAGAAGGTTTAGCAGAGTCTAGGGGCAAATTAGAAAAGTAATTATTTCAATTTGTTGGAGAGATTCTCATCATGTGGCTGCATTTGTGAGCCCGGGAGTTCACACATTCACCCAGTGAGCACAAGCCTTTTGTAAGTGCAGGACTGCCAAAAGAAATCTGTCAAAATAAGTGTGTGCTGTTGGTTCAGGAAATGCTGGGTTTAGGCAGGAAAATGTGGTGCTTGGTAAAGCACAGGCAACAGTGGTTGTGCACCGCATGGTGTTGCTGTCCCTCTAACTGCCCGGTGTGGCAGCGCTTTTGGCATGGATGACTATGGGTCTCTAAATGTAAATATCACACTATCCTTGACTGGGGAGAAACTTCTCCAGAGCCTCTCAGGCACTGAGACATGAGTGTGCCGTGGGCGAGGTGTTGGGCGAACTGCGGAGCCACCTTGCGAGGTCCTTCTCCCCCTAGCATCATCCTGTGGTTGATGTTCTCCACAGCAATAGATGCTCAGTAAATAAGTGTATTACCCTCTTAGGACACCTCTTCATCATTTAAACACCTCTCCTAGTCATCTGGCATGGTTTCACCCCACCTTAGTCTCTATTATGCCATATCCTTCCCTCCTTGGCTAACACTGCTCAGTTGCCTCCTTTGGTCTCTCTCCCACCCCTATTTCAGTGCTGGCCTCCCGTGTGTTCTTTCTGTGTCTGTTGCTTGGATTGCAATAAATAAAAAGTGGAGCTTGAGGATAAACTAGCAATTAAATTAGAGGTTTAACCCTTATGAGGCTGAAGTCCCTAAATTTGCCCGATGGGATGAGTCAAGCTGCTCACAGGCCCGTAGGAAGGTAATTGCTCATCTGACACTCGGCAAAAAATTGTTTGCACTTAGAAGCAAAAAAAAAAAAAAATCTTGTTTTGCATGAATGACTAATTGGTGTCAGACCCTTTGTGCATGTGGCTGTGTGTGCTTGAACTATCGTATTAGAGCAAATTACTGGGATTAAGGGTTAAATAAAAACCTGGCACTGCCTGATCCACGCACAGTTCGCTGCTCCCTGGTGCTGCTCAGGACTGCAGCGGGCTGAAGCTTTTTCTGTCCCTGCCATCAGCCTCCCACGCGGCACACGCATCCATCCCACAGCCTGGGTGCCATATGGAGTTCACGGCACCGGGAGGGATGGATGGTAACTGAAGAAACCACACATGGGAGGCAAGTGAGCCCTCAGCCCGCACAGCTCAGGGGAGGCTGGTCGGGAAGACGGGTGCTCTGAGACCTTCTCAGGGAACTCCTGGGAGCCACCCTCCCCCTGTGTGTTTGGGTTTTTTTAAATTAAACACCCCTTTTGTAAGCCCAGAGAGGTGTTTTCTGGCCTGTATGTCCCAGGACATGAAAGCTCCTCTCTGACAGCATCTCCCCTCCCACCCCCAGGACATACTCTCCTTGTTGCAGCCTTATACCATGTCATTTCCATGGCCCCAGGTGTGATGGGGCCCTGAGGGGAACATGTTCCATTTGCCTGTTAGTTAGAAGTGTCCTGAAAACCCTTATTGAATCATGAGGTATGGATGCAAGAGGGTCATTAGAGACCAATCATGAGCAGTAATTAAGTAGCCAGGAATAATAAGGCTGTGCTGGGTCATGTTCTCCCTCAGTTGCTGCTGGAGCAGCTTGTGGCTTCAGAGCCCTTTCTTGCACAGTGGAAAAAAAATATATCTCTAGATATAAACCTACGTATAGGTATAGCTGAAATGCCCTGCAGTGCTGCTTCCCTTGCACCTATGTTGCTCGTGGACACGAGGAGCCGCTGGGAAGGTTAAGGTGAGGCAGGAGCTCCCTTTGGGCAGTGACCCCTTCCCAGCAGTGATGCAGACCAAGAGCACCGCTGAGCTGGTTTGGCTGTTGGTGAAGGTGCTGCTGTGGTGAAGTGAGGTTTGGGCTGGTGTTTTGGGGCAACTTGGTCCTGCTTTTGGCCAGGTGTATGGCATGGAGCTGCTGCTTGGTTGGGCAGGGGGAGAGTAAATCCCTACAGCTGGGGAAGCCTCAGATGAATCTTGCTGTTGCCTTCTCTGGACACAGGACTGATGACCTGTGCCCTTTCATCAGCTTCAAGCAGACAAGACCCAAAGGTATTTTATTAGGGTGGGTTTCAGCTACGTATCACTGTGGTAGGGTAAAGAGCTGATTCAGGCACGGTGCACGCAGTTTGGGGGTTTCTAGTACACAGTGCTCTGTTTGCGAGTCCATGTGTTGCATTATTAATGCTATCTGTCAGGGTTGTGTATTCATTTTCCCAAATGTGAGTTAGCCCCATGGGCTATTCAAGGTGTGCTAAGAAATTAAATAGTCTTATTCCTCCCTGCTGATAGCTTGTTAGTTGTGCAGAACCAGCATGTCTGTGGTGGGGATGCTGTGTGAACAGGAAAAATATTCACCCAAGTAAATACTCCTCCGCTAATGAGAAGTAGCTGAGATATTTATTTTCTTCTTCTTCTTCCTTCTTTATAAGACTTATTTATTTACTTCCATTTTTTTTCCCCACTGCAAAAGATTGACGTTCAAACCTAACTAGAAAAAACAGCATTTTCCCTCCTCGCTTTTCTCATCCGGTTGTAGGGCCAACTGGTGGGATCTCCTTCACCCTACTGCAGCATCCCTTGCTGAGGGGGTTGGGTTGCTCTGCCACAGTTCCCTCCCCGAGAACCACATCGGCTCTTTCAACTTTTCTTTCTGCAAATTGCCTGCACCACAGCTGTCCTGTACACATGAAAGGTGTGACTCCTGGGGCAGGGAGCTGGGTGTTCCCAGCACCCCGGCTGGTCAGTGGATGCCACCCCACATGCCCTGCTATGGCCGGGGTGCTCAGGTGACCTATTCTCCCTGCACTGCAGGGTTTCTGTCTATCGCTATTGTGTAGATATCAAATGGCAGCCTGTTCCCATGGATACAGTAGATTATAGAGAGGGAGGAGCTGCCTCTTTGCTTTATCTTCATGTAAGGTTTTATATACCTTAGATTTTTGGATTACGGTGACCTCAGCAGGCAGTGGTTATAATGGGTAGGCGATGGCTGCAGCTATTGCCCTGTCTATCTTTAATTGCAAACCAGCCCCCAAGATGTAACCCTTGAAAGGAAAGGAGAGGTGACTCTGGACGGCGTGGGACTGCCCATTGTGTGGCCCTCCCCGCAGCTGCAAAATGTGTGATTAGCAGAATACGTGCCCAGGTCCCATTGGTTTCGGTGACAGGCACTGCAGGGCTGAGTGCGCGCATAAGTTGTGCCCCCATGTCCCTATGGGTGACGCATGGAAGGGCTTTTAGCGGGTCACTCACGCTGGCTTGTGCCACAAATGACTCCAGTGCAAATACAGATGGATGAAGGGATGACGCTGTCAGCATTGCTGTCCTGTAGCCTGGTGCCCATCGCTGCAGCAGCTGCGGTCGGTGTGTGGCATCATGGTGCCAACCTCCTCCTTGTTTTCACACTACCTCATCTTTGAGTCTCTGGCCAATTCAGTCTTCTAGTAAACTTTGTAGGGGAAATATTCTTTTTTTTAATGTATATTATTACCATTTGCAACACAGGAAAGCAGTATTTCAACCACAAGATTAGCCCCACTCCGCTGTGTTGCCAGACTCCTATCCCAAGGGCTGTATTTGAGGAACACATTGGCTCTAACTGGATGTTTTCAAAGCCTGAGCAGTTTGTACTGCAGTGTTCTGCAGCCTCTGTCCGGCATTTTTAATGAAATCATCTCGGAAATCCCCAAGCCTCACCCCTCTCTCCATTTCCAGTGAAAGGAGAAGTATTCACACACAAATTGTGATTAACGCGCCTTGAAAATAAGCAGCTCCAGCATTCAAGGTTATTCCCCAATAAGCCATCATTTTTGTCATCAGCTCCAGATAAATCTTCTGGCTATGATGAGATGCAGCTGCCCTTAATCTTTAATGTTAGGGCAGTGTGAATTCATTTTTCTAAGAGGCAAATTACGTGTGACTGGGGTGCAGAGAAGGTGTTTGATGACTTGGGCCCGTTCAGGTTTGCAGCTGCTTAAACTGAGGCTGCTGCAGCTCAGGCTGCTCAAAGGGCTGGGTTCTGTTTAAATTGCTCATTTTGGAACAAAGTCCCTATTACCCCAACTAGTCCCAACTACCATCCAGCACCTGTAAATCTGCATGTAGACAAATCCCCAGACCTGAGCTTCAGCTCTCTGTTGCTAATCAACGAAGTGCGTAGGCACATGTTGAAATCCCTTGGACTCCAGCAGGATCCATCTCAGAGCCAAAATTAAGCCCAAGTGAAGCTCTGCTGAGCAAGAGCTGTCCTCGTGGGCATGTTTAAAAAGCACCTGGTAGTTGGCTTCTGTGATAGAGGACCTGGAAGGCACAAAAGAGGAGATAGTAACGAGACATGACCATAAATTCATTTTCCCATAGTGATAACAAATTTAATGAGGTGCGTGTTCACAAAAATAGAACCCTGAGGTTCTTGCATCTGCCTGGCATCTTGACACATGCCGGCTTCCCGCTGCAACTTCAGGGGGAAAATCTGCCGAGAAAGCTGAAAGGTGTTATTTAATTAATAACAGCTAATTTGAATAAGTACCGAAATGTCACTCAGCTTCTTTGGAGGTGAGCTCCGTGATTTACCTCCATGGGAAAATGGGAGGTTTCTGAAGCTGGGGACGCTATCAGTGTCACGCTCACAAGCAAGGAGCAGCAGTGTCGTAAGTCTCAGCATGCTGTCATGTCAACGCAGGTCAGATCCTGCTCATTTCTTTATATTTAATAAGTAAATCCATGGTATTTAGATTTCGCATAACTGAGTGCTGTGTGGGCCTTAATGCTGGTTTAATCTGTCTCCAGCTCAGCTCATCAAAGGCTGCTGTAAGTGGGGGGATAAATGAGGCATCCCGTGGCACTTGCCAAGGCCGCATCATGCCCAGCCAACATCTTACATTGAAATAATACAGCTTCTAAAGCTGCCTTGCTTCAATACTAGACAAGTTCAAATATCTGAGTGAAAGCTCTTATTTACCATTGAAAAGCAAATTGTGTTTTATTTTAGCAGGAATTACAGAGTCTGTTTCTTGAGAGAGCATCCCCAGTTCCCGCTGGACTTAACAAACTTCGGAATGACCCATGTTTGTCCAGGACAAGAGGATTATATATTATTTAGTGTTGTTATTTATAATTTAGATAAACAGAGAAGGTCTCTCTAGCTGTGGAGAATGCATACATATAAAATCCCCGTCAAATTATTAATTTCCATATAAATTATGTACTGTCAAAACTGCTCTACTGATCTGAAGGTTAAAGGCTTCATCATGGAAACGTAGCAGCTCCCCATCATTTCAATCAGAACGTGATTATTTACAGAAAAAAGCATCCTGGTGGTTGTGGATTTCCTACTGATCTGCTTCGGCAGCTCTGTCTGACTTTGAACAGTTGAAATAAATTAAATAAATAAAAATACAAACCTATGACTGTTTTATCTTCCCATAAAAAGTAGGTCATATCCCCAATTGAGCTGTATTTTATTCATGTAAATACATTTTTGCAATTAAAAATGCAGCAAAAACTACATTCATGTCAACAGAGCTGAGCCTAGTGAAACTGGGTTAAGGCTGATGGCCGGGCTTCTGCGGAGCAAAGCCCCACTGCCGGACAGGCAGGTCCCTTGCTCCCTGCCATGGTCCTGGGGCCCCAAACCACCAGTTTGGGAGCAGGAAAGTCGAGCAAAGCGGGAGAGGAGTGAAAGCGCTTGAAACTCTCCAGATTGAGCTCCATATAGGAATAATTACGGCTGCTATTTTAAGAAGTTGTTTAATAATGTTAAACTGATGACAGCCTGAGATTCTAACACTGCCACCTCCGCTCTCCTGGGGGCTTTTTCTTTTCTCCTCCCCCCAGCCCCCTATCAGCTCTGGTATATTTGTATTTTTCCAAGCCTGTGTTACCAATTATCATTCTCAAAAGGCTCCTGAGCAAGCTGGGAATCACTTTGTACGAGAGGAGAAGACAAGGCATTGAAGTACAGCAGCCCTTAGCCCCTCTCAGGGTATGTACCTAGAGGGGGTGTATGAGTGTGTTCAGGAGCAATGTCCACATTTTCATTTGGTCCAGTAAAATATCTGGGGGCAAATCAGAGCTGCTTCCGATGGGGCTGAGAGTTTGCCCTACAGGTACCCCCCCGTGCAGTGACCCACGGCGTGCGTGGGGCTGCAGCCTGTGGGGAAACACTCCTCTGCAGTAAACTGTGGTTTGGCTGTCTCAGTTTCCCTATTTATAAAAGAGCAATTGTATTATTGGTTGGCATGTTGGTACTTTGGGAAGTTTGGATGAAACATGTTGCCCTTAGTATGCACACAGATGATTAATAATGTTTTTTCTGGAGGTTTAATGTTTCTTTTGCGCTGCATGGTGATTAGCACTGAGCTCCTCTTGGCAGGATGCTCCCTCCCCATTGCGAGGCTGTGTCTTACCACTGCAACAGAAATTGGAGCTGCTTATAGAAACTACCATAAGAGGGATGTCAGGGCTGTCATGGGGACCTGCACCACCAGAAAAATGAGAAGCCTGAAACAGAGACAGAAGGAAAAAATGAGCTAGAAAGAATGGGGCTTTCTACCACATTTTCCTATTTTTCTGGTGCTTCATTTGTAATAAGAGCAAAAAAAAAAAAAAATAGGGTTAGGTCCAGCTGGCCTCTGTTTGAGAGGGAAGGTGCGAAGGTGATGCCCTGGAGCTCCAGAAGAGGGGTATGCAAGGAGGGTTTCACAGCACCAACCCCAGCCTAAGCTGCACCAAGGCTGGGCTCTGGCCAGCACCTCCTCTGCAGGTGTCAGTGGGTCATTAATGGAGGGGAAGAAACACTTTATTTCCTCTCTTTGACCAAGTCTGTCCTTGTCCCAGGTGATGCCATTGAGCTTTTGTATACTAGGGTTTGTTTTGGTTGGTTATTTCTCTCTGATGTTGTTGGGGATAGAGTTGTCCTTTCCATGCACAGCACCCTTTTCCAGCCAGCAATGGACGGCTGTCTTTCCTGCTCCGAGACATTGGGAAGATTAAAATGCAATTTAAAGTACAGTGAAAACAGATCTGTCAACCTGTCCCATTTGCTTGAGGGTCTTTGGGTTTTTTTTGGTTGGGTTTTTTAAGATGTCAGGAAAGATGCTTGAAAATAAATTAGGTTTCATTTAGCTCAGAGTAACAATTAAAACTTGGAATGGTCAGGGCTTGTTTAGGCAAATCAATTAAAAGATTGGCACATAAATGATATGTACCTTTGTCTTTCACTGTCCTAATCAGACTGGGAGACCTTCAGACTGGGATGCTCAAAGGTGAGGCCACTAATCCAACATGTGTTCCCACTGGCCAACCCTACAGCTGTCCTTTATGACCTTCTGTCTGGTCTCTAACCTGTGATTTTATGGGCTTCTCCCTGAGGAGGTTTTCTCCATCACCGCCTCTTCCAGTCTATTTCATTTAAAGCAATTTCATTCTGCATCTCCAAATTCATCCCCAGGAGTTTGAAGGAACAGGCACATCTCTCTGCCCGCCGGTAGCTCTTGAAGGCATCTGCACATCCCACCCCGGGGGTGATGGCTTTCCATCAGTGAGGTATCCCATGGGAAGGGTGTGAGGGTAATTCCAGTGAAGTAGAAGGGATTGAGAAACATTTAGGATGTATGGTCCCTATTTCATACTCTCTCAGTGATGAAGTTAACAATTTTCACTATTTACAATGAAATGAGCCAAAGCACCAGCTATTTAAAACATCAGAAAGAAGCTGGGGAGACCACAGAAGACATTGGACACAAGAGGACCCTTCAGTCCAGCAGATGAAGACACTGCTGGGCCAGAGGAGTCTGGAATAGGACAAAATCCAACCAAAAGTTACAACTGTTAAAGAGAAGCTCCCTGTCTTGGCTTCAGCCCTGCTTCAGTGCCGGCAGTAAGGCTCTCAGGCTGCTCACCGTGTCCTGGGCGCACAGCGAGATGCTCAGCAGCAGGCATGGGAAGACCAGCGGCTTCTGCGGCATCCCAGCTGCAGCGCTCATCGCATCAAATATTCATGATCCAAATGGATGCAGAAGAGCTCCCCCAGCCCACGACCGCCTCGCCGGCAGGTCACACTCCTGACAGCCGGCGTTAGATCTGTGCTGGCTGCGAGTGCTCATTGGGAAGGACTTGAGGGACCTTCACTCACAAGTCTGAGGGAAGCCCCGTGGATTGAAATATTTAAGAGTAGCCAGGACAGTTCCCTAGTAACTACCCCAAAGCGACCAGTCCTGCCCTGGCAGCTCTGTATGGGCTTGCATCCACAGCTGCAAGAGAGGAGCCTCCTAAAAGCAGCTCAGCAGCTCCAAATGGTGATGGGCAATGCTTGTTGAAGCATTTGCAGTACAGGTATCGCAGGGCTGTGTGACAGCACCCGGCACCACTAAACTGCTACCACCGGGGCCTCCCTCCCCTCACACCCCTCGGGATTTCTTGTTCCAGACAGCTTCTGTGCAAGGAGCTACAGTGAAAGCTGGGAAAAAACCCGCTTCTCCTCCCGTTTCAGGGTGCAGGGTCTCCTGCCTGCCCCTGCCCAATGCAAATCGCTGCTGGTGGGCTCGCCAGCAGCCAGGCTCCATGGACAAAACAGGGTGTCAGCATGAGCCCTGTGCTCCCTGCCCAGGTTATGCTGTTTTTCAGCGTTGAAAATTCATGGCACTTGTTTTTCCCTTGCAAACTGTACCAGGGTACCTGGATGCCAAGTGCCCAAGTGAGAGGTGCTGTCACCGCTGGGATGAGAGGGGAAAGGCACATCACCAGGCGCAGCCTGACAGGGCCCTTCTGCCTGGCATGGCTGTGAATAGCACTTTTGCCAGCTCCAGCGCTCACGTTTGGCCCAGGCAGGGGTGGATAATTAAATAACAGCCACAAGAGAATCCCCACCCATTCTTCCTTCATGAAACACACAACAGGTTGTAACGTTTATCATTCATTCCAGAGACAGAAAAACTGAAAACCAGAAGTAAAATGTGGTTTT